>PKRV01003623.1:447673-556380 GCA_003709505.1 Hyphantria cunea | reverse complement strand
ATATATATAATATATATATATATATATATATATAAGTTTCACTTCTTACGTGTGTACACTAGTACACGCACACATTTTTTATTTTTAAGAACTGACATTAGACTTCAAAAATCAAAGTTCTGTAGAAAAACTTTACGGACTTTTTAGGGCTCCGACTACCTGTAAAGATTGATACAGATGTTTGTACGGCAACCTAGACCGACGGTTTATCGTTATCGGGTCACCCATCCAAAGAATGACCTGGCTATGATTACTTAGCTTTAGCAATGTGTTAACCTACTAGGTTATCACTGAGCCACGAGCCGTATCAAATATTTATCTATCCCACTAATGTTATAAATGTAAAAGTTTGTCAGAATATATGAATGTTTGTAACTCTTTCAGGCAAAAACTGGTGAACGGATTTATATGAAACTTAATAGTACACATACACTTTAGCGAAATATCCCTCATGCAAAAACTAGTCGTATTATAAATCTAGTCCTAATTTATCTTATGTGTAAAGTATTACACTGTTAGGTTGATCTCAACATTATATAACCAATTTACCTAATAGATTATATAGATGTGGAAGGCTGAGTTTGGCACCGTTCTGTCTAGTGGCGTGGCCTTGTCACCGCTCGTTACAGCTGTTGCTACAGGCCTCGCTATTATTACAAATACCAACGTGATTATGGTAATAATATTGTCATTAAAACCTATACTAAAACCTTTATTGATATCTAGTCACGATCTATCATTAAATTTACCTGTAATCGATTTCGTTGAAGTTTTCGACGACTAGATCCGTATTAAATAATGCTAATAAATGGTTTTGAACCCATTCCAAACGAAGGGATCGTAATTGATTTTTTTTTTCACCATCACCAGCCATAGCTATGGGCTATGGACATAGGTCTTTTTCATTGCACGTCACTCTGATCGATCATGTCACATGCAAAACTTAACCAGCCATGTTTGTTACCTCAGAAGGCCGTCATTTGTAAATTTATTCGGAAAATAGTCCTGTTTTGTATTTGAGAGGGTGTAAGTAATTCTTTTATTGTTATATTTAAATTTGAAAAGGAATACAACCCAAAAAATAATAGGAAAGGATAAAATTTGTAAAAACAGATCGTTGTTTGATTATCATTATGACCTGTTTAATAGGATTGTATTAGAACACAGAACATTGTTTATCACGTCTATAACGCTAATATTAATATTAACAAAGCTTAAAATTTAAAATTACAATAATAAATATTAAACTTGAAAGCCATTGTTTTCTTAAAAATAATAATAATAATAAACAATTCGTTAAAGTTCTTGATGTAGACACCTTTTTGTTAGTAATATTTTTTTAAAAGCTCATTATTATGTATCATTTCTTTCAATTCCTGACTGAATGGGAAGCGTTGAATCTTGTCCAGAAGCTTTTGGAGTGTTTCCAAAGAATTTCATTCACAAACCTTGTACTTTTGTTAGAGAACGGAATTCTGTGTGACAACGAACGTATGCCTGTGCTAAAAATAAGTTTTCTACACGCTCATAATACTAATACATCAACCCACCTCCCCCCTTCCATAAAATCAACTCTTCGAGGCTGTCTGTACTATTTTTCCGTTTCTGGCTCTAAGTTACCTCAGAATTCTCTGGTAGCAGTAGGCAGCTAAGACATGTACAAGACACGTTTCCTAGAATAGATTTAAATATGTGTTTTTTGTATTCAAATAAAAAAAACTGTGGCAATACTATTCAGCAGGCGGCCTTTGTATGTTCTCGTCTAGCTGTCACACAACAATGCGCCGACGAAACCTTGAACCTGCTGAGCGGGCGACGCTCTCACGACGTGCTATACGTAATATAATAATATGTATAGAAATCAGCAACGAAAATTGCTACTGACTGCAAAAACAAATTCGCGAATAATCTGAAAACCTTGAAAAATTGTTATTGTTTTGTTAGTGACCAAGCCGCTCAAACGCACACTAAGTGTTAAAATACGCAATCATACATAGTATATGGTCATTTCCTATTCCAGTATAGGTTAGGCAGAGGTAATCAAACAGAGATTAATTTGCTGAAATCCTGTCATATTGGTTTGGACGACTTCCACATAATTTTCTACACGTTTTCATCCTATTCACCTACCTTTTTACTATACTATGTCGAAACTTAAAAGATGACAAGGTAAAAATGCAACCTGTTACATGATTCTATAAGCGTATTGCTATTCCCATTCCATTATACACGCATGCTGTTTTATTGCTCATTAAGAGGGCTTTCGCTAACTTTTTTATTGCTCAATAAGAGGACAAATATGGATAATGAAGGTATGGAACACAAATTAAACTTTCCCAATATTAGGAACGTCATCAACCTTTGACTGTTAATTTCTAGTTAACGTATTATAGGAACGTCTAATGTGCATATATATTGTTTTTAATTTTAAGAGTTTTGTTTTTGACTGTACTTTCAAATAGAGCCACAGGCACGCATACAAACTCATAAACTAGTCCCATTAGTATTTTCAACACCTATCTGTGGTCAAACCTTTAACATCTGGACTTTCTGGACCAAGTCCAAAATATATTCTTTTTGGAATTCACGACTTTTTCCTCTAAAAAGTTATTTGTTTCGATACCAATGTAATTTGTGTCAAAGTTATTCAAATTAAGCTACTTTTAATGATTATTGAGTTGAAAATTGACTAAATAATTTTAGTTATACTAAAGTGTAATTTGTTTAATTTAGTGAACAATAAATATTAGTAACTTTTTCAGGCGAAACCTGAAGTTTCGCCTGAAAAAGTTAGATAACTATTTCAGAAGTACAAAAAAAATCTATCAACTATAAAAATTTAAATATTGACAGTTTACCACAGATAAAACCAAATGTCAATGACGATTGTTCGATTGTCACATATAAATTTTGAAAACCCAATTAACAATTTTTAAATGTTTTTTTAAATTCTGATCACAGTTGTCAGATAGTAAATTAAAAGTTTAATAAAAAAAAGCTATCTTTTAAAACGTGCAATTCAAAACTTCAAAGTACTTATTAAATTGTTTAAAAACTTTTGAACAAAAAAGTTGAAAGGAGTTTAAGGCCAAAAAATAATTAACACTTATTAATAACTCTTACAACAAAGATTAAAGTCTGAATAAAGAAGTCTGAGTGTTTTTTTATGAAGCGATGGCAAACGAGCAGACGTATCGCCTGATCGTAAGCGATTAGCGCCGCCCATGGACACCCGCAACACTAGGCTCATCACAAGTGCGTTGCCGGCTTTTGGGGCATGGGGAGGGGGATGTGGGGAGGGGTTCGAATATGGGCCTTCGGTATCCTCACTCACTCGGTTAAACAAAGTGCAAGCTTTGTTTCACACCGGTTTTCTGTCCATTCATGCCGAAGCGTGGCTCTCTCCCGTTAAAACGCCCTGGTCGGGTATAGGACTATATGGCCGAGAGCCGAGAAG
The DNA here is from genome assembly GCA_003709505.1 of Hyphantria cunea. Lineage (NCBI taxonomy): Eukaryota > Metazoa > Arthropoda > Insecta > Lepidoptera > Erebidae > Hyphantria > Hyphantria cunea. Next base: position 552,923 of record PKRV01003623.1, on the reverse strand, counting down.
TGATCATGAATCGAAAGTACTTGTATTTCTAACCAAACTCTTTTTTGTGACCATTAAAAGAACATTCAGTTCAGTGATCATCTTGTCTAATTACTTTCGTCATGCCTATTTCTGAAACAGGAAACCTAAAAGATATACATACGTATATGCTTGTTATTTGATATATCAAAAGTTCATTTGAAAAATTGAGAATTTATTTTTTTGGAACATCATTTCTAAGACAGTTAAGTAAAGAATGAAATTAAATATATATAACTCAATTTTAGGTTATTCTCGCCTTTGTACCTGATACTTTCTTGTACCTTCTATACTTTTGTATTAAGTATATGCAATAAAGAATGAATACATTTACAAATATTTTTTATATTTTAACTGACAGGTAACAAAACAAGATCTCTTAATACAGTATAGTTACACACTCGCAAAATTGAACAAAAAGTTATTGCGACATATTTCTTGTCGATAGAATTGAAATCGATAGAGCATTCAACTCGACACGGCACTCCACTTACTTCAACATAAAATACACCTAAAGAAATATAGTTACATTAAATGAGATTCCGCATAACACGTGTACGAAAAAATATGTATTTGAATAAATAAATGTTAGTTGATCTGACCTATCATTTAGGTGTACTAAATTCACACATGTTAGCTATAAATGTAGATTAATGTATATTTTATTCAACGGAATTGAAACCCCGGGATATTTTATCGAATATTACTATGACTTAAATATGTCTTAGTCACATCCTGTTATTAGTATAATACCTAGACATATCTAATAGCTAGTTTCAGTATTCTAGTTTTTTTTATTACGGTGTTTATTCTGTTGTCTTACGACATAAACATATTTTTAGAAAATTTGTTAACGTTGAAGTTTTGTACTACACCCCCGAGGTTTCACCCGCACTTATGTTAAGTTACAACTTCTTTAATCGTAGGAAATTGTAATATATGATAAACATTATGGAGAATGAGTCGACTGGAAGTAACTTATTTATAAGAATAACTAGTTCTCAATCTTACCTTTTTCCTGTTTGCTTACATGGTATTAAACCACGTATAAATCTGCCTAGGTCTATCCTATCTAGATCATAAAGCTACTAGAAATTGTCTACAATTCGATGCGTTTATTGTAATAGTAAGAAAAATAATACTGCTTCTTCTCACTGGGTTTTTACCCATAGAGAGGAACCCATAAAAAAACGATTGAACGAACGTAAAACTAGTTTACTTTTATAAATAAAATATGCTTCATTTTATGTTTCTGTTTTAATTTATTATGAAATATTCTTCGTCCCTAAAATTTACTTACCCTTCTACCTTATCCTTTACTTAGCCTTATTTAACGTCACTCTACAACCCTTTGGCACACAAATCATAAACGTCACGGTAAAACTTCGAGAAAAAGCTAATACAGTACTAAAAGTAATAGATTTTTATGTACCGTTCCGGTAATGAAACAACAACATTAAATGTTTATTAGTTGTGATAACAGAATAGTCACCAGTTCATCGTCGTATTAAAACGTTGGCATGCCACATGATGTAGCCTGACAACTGCTAACATTTCCCGTACTGTTCATCTTCTCATTGCCGGTCTTTGGACACCAGCCAAAGAGAACGGTTGAAATACCATGTGACTATTTATTAGTATAATTTTATATTAGTACCTCGTTAGCGTGCTATTGATATGGAAGGCGAAACATTTATTCATTTGATATATGTACAATTTTCGCAATAATGAACATGTTGTTTATCTATTTTATTCTGAATTTAGAAGTTTATAATATATATTTACATATATGTAATAGCTAGCTAGCTGACCAGGTGAACGAACGTTCGTACTGCCATATTCATTTTCGTGAAAGTTTTCTGAATTACCGAACTTATTTTAGTAAGGCAGTGTTAACAGTGTATACGACTAAGCGGATTAAGGAAATATAAAACCTCCGGTTTTCTTTTAATTTTTTCTATACAAACCTTGTCCTGACAATAACAAATACATAAAAGAAAGAATTATCCAATTTAGTGCTGTCGATCGGAATTTATTCGCGTCGATACATTTCGGTGATTCATTTTTATTTATATAAATATATAGGTATAACAGCAGTCTGGTTTAAAAGCCTCTGCCTGGTTTGGGATGACACTAGTTATCATTATTTGGAGCGTATTACATTATAATACAGTTTATCAAAAGATTTGCACGTATCATTGACATGACTTCGTAAAAAAACATAGTTAAGATTTATATATATTGGGCAAGAAGTAATAAAATAAATTAAAATGGTTTACTGACAGACTAGTTATTTTATTGTCTACAAAATGATTATATAATATTTAGGAGAACTAAATAATTGACATTAACCCTTTATAATTTGCCTAAAATCAATGGACTCACGTATTACTTTATAGACCATCTCGTGTGCCCAATCTACATGTTCTATTCCAAAACTAAATCAAAATATTTGTATATAGAATTGAAATAAGAACTTCAACAGATAGACTTACAAACTATGAACAATACAAACTTTTTTTGGTTACCGCGGGAATTCCTTATATTTATATTACAGCTTGTTTATTGGTCAACCGATTGAAATAAAACAGACAGACAGATAAATTAAACTTACCACAATATCTTAGAGACAACCATATCCAAATAAGTTAAACCACTTCTGAAATTGACTCGCACAAACGTAGATAACACCAAACAGATAAAATATTGTGTTACTCTAAATAAGTTTTCTTCTATATCTTTAAAGTACATTTATTATATGTATCAACAATTTTTTTCAACATTCATCATTACTAAGTCCCACATCTCGACAACACTAGATCTAGTGATAGTCAAGTGATTAAGGTAAGTGTTTCTAAACGTGTTAACCGGAGTGTACCCTCATCACGGTGACACATGTCACGTGACCCTACTTCAGACAACCCACCTTTGACCCCACATTAAACGGTAATTGGAATCGCTTGTTAAGGGCCCGTCGCCTTAATAAGTCCAACTTAGGCGTTTATAACTTCTGCAGTATGCGTCAGAAGAAGTTAGTAATCCAGAAACAAATCGCAAAGAGTATAGAATGTATCTGAATGGATTTGATTCAAGTCAAAAAATAGCTAAAGAAGACACACATTTATTTTCTAACATTGATACAACAATAACGCTACAGTCTGTGTTTAAAAGATGTAGTGAATATCAATGAGAATAATGAGTATTTGATGTTGTTGTTATTCTTTGGTAAAACTATAAAACTTTAAATTGTATGTTCAATGGTACTTTTACATTACTGTTTTTTTATCGCCAGTCGTATCGCCCGATGGTAAGCGATTACATGACACCCGCAACGCTAGAAGCGCCACAAGTGCGTTGCCGGCCTTTGGGAGATGGGAGGATGGGCCGGCGTTTGGGCCTCTGGTACTCACTCGGTAAAAAATAACGTAAGCGCTGTTTCACACCGGTTTTCTGGGAGGCCGTGGTGTCAATCCGGTCGAGCTAGCCCTTTACAACCAGTATAGTAGAAAGCGACGTGGTGACTTCTTAAACCACTAATGCAATTTCTGCAACGCATCTAACGATGAAAACACATCATCTTATTACCCAACTGCGAAAAAAGGAGGGTTATGTTTTTCGAGTGTATGTATGTCGTTATGAAATGTCTTGTCGTATTTTTATGTGAGTGGTGTCAATAGATTCGTCTTAGATGTAAGAGCGACACGGTTAATGAGTATATACATTTTTTTAAAAATAAAATTGTAAAAAAAATTAGTAAAAATTAAACGCAGTCGGTTTTTTTTAAATAATTTATTAGTGGTTCTGTTTCTTTCTTCTGTTTTATTATAAGGCTGTCAATATACCATTTCTGCTATGTTACTACGCTTTAAATGAATAACACGCAATTAAGTTCACTCAGAATGTATCTAACGCATTTTTTTTTGGTTTCAGGTCCAATATGTGGTGGCCAGTGCTGCGGCCGAGGGCGAGAGGTCAAGTTGCGATCATCACTACAGCATGCCGCTGTTATAAGTTCGGCTGCTATCACTACGCGGACGGCTGAACTTCTGCTGTCTACGAGAAGGTCGCTTCAAGGTAAATAACAGCATATAATAAATTAGGAAGGGTTTACATTTGAATGCCCGAGTTAACTTTTTTATTTATTGTTCAAAACATTATATATACATTCACAGATTCTTTCATATAAACCAGGTTTTAAAGCGAGAAGGAACATACTAAACAGGCGTTAGACAAACTTAGACATAAGACACACACACACACACACACACTACAGCTGAAACCAATCTACACACACCTTAAAATCGAGTTAAGGATATGAGTACCTTCCAAAATGCACATTTTATCAACATTAAACATCAAAATAATCTGACAGTTTTGACAAAAGAAAACATTTCAAGACAAATTTTCCAATCCGCGTAAAGCAATTTTGACTATAGGAAATGAATGATCTAAGAATCATTGAAATCTAATATACAACATTCTCGTATCGCGGTGTTTGTTACCAAACTCCTCCGAAACAGCTGAACAGATTTTTATGAAAGTTTATGTGCATATCGGGTAGGTCTGAGAATCAGCCAACATCTATATTTCATACCCCTAAATCATAAGGGTGACCAACCCTTTTTATTTTTTCGCCATTTTTTTAAATATGGCAAACAACGTTTGCCAGGTCAGTTAGTTATTAGATAATAATTGAATGATATTAACTAAAAATAAGAAGTTTAAGAAACTGTACCCCGACTACATTTTATCAAAGGTTTTTACCTTTGATAAAATGTTGTTCTCCCACGGTAAAAAAATGTTTTTACCGTGGGAGAGCCACGCTTCGGCATGAATGGGCCGGCTCGACCGGAGTGATACCACGGCCTCACAGAAAACCGGTGTGAAACAGCGCTTACGCTGTGTTTCATCGAGTGAGTGAAGATACCGGAGGCCCATACCCCGATCCAACGCTCCCTATCTCCCTCACCATCCCCCTTCCCCCCAGGCCGCCATAGTGTGGGTCAACATGCTGCATTGTTCTTTTTCGCATTGAGGATGGTGACCACCACTCTTGGATTCTGCTCATGCTTTCCATAAGGCAGGGCAGAGTCATTTTGGCAGCTTAAACATAAAAAAAAAAAAAATAACAAACACTCCAATTTTATTTATTTGTATAGATAGGTCGCTGCAAATTTCTCAGCAACGCGACTTACAAATATCAAACGAAGCGACGGCGTGGATCAAAGGACTTAGATCTAAACTATGCCATCGCCTCCATCAAATAAATTGGCAAGCTTCCGCTATAGACGCTGCACAATCTAGGAATAGAGTAGGGAGTGGTATACGTTCTAGATATGTCATTATATAGAGCTGAGATTGTTGTCAAATTTTATATTTTCAGACTTAATTGAAAGGTACAAGTATATACGTACATAGTAAACACCAGCTTAGAAAATTTATACTTTTAAAAACAATGACACAAAAGTAACTCTAGTTCAAGTTACTGTTTAACGATTTAGCCGATTTGAGCATTAACCAGAACAAACTTGAATATAAAAAGAAAATTAATTATTTTATTTATTTATTTAATAAATACATGGAAGACTAACAGCATTCACAACATTATATATCGTCCTTTACAGTAACTAGAAGGCTAATAGAAGATAATAGAAAGACTTCTAGTCTTCACTTATAGAAATACATCAGAATTATGTAAGTGTGATCAATCACATTTAATCACTAATAGCTTATCGTAGGCCAAGTCACGACATTACAATTTTTGGTGATAAAACAAGAAAAAATGGCAAAAAACAGTCAAAAAACAAATAAAAAAAATATTAAACCAAAAAAATATAAAACCGCGAGCTGCCTTACTTTTAACGATGCCTAAAAAAGTTTTTTCTTAAACAATTTCTAGACGTTGCCACACTAATTACGAAGGGATCGATGTCGTACTGTGTACAAAGTTTTCACATGCGCGCACAATATAATTAAATTTGAAAAACCGGTAAAACATTATTTGTTCTAGCCTTTTTTGCCAAATTAGGTGAAAGTCGTGGTTTTAAGGATATTACGATACGGGTGAACTCAGATTTTTTACGGAGAGTGACTACCATCAGATCTCAACAACTTAAGTAGGTACTAGGCGATGTCATAAATAAATACATACATCAAAAATATAAACATCTATAAAAATATAATTATTACAGCTTTTAAATTCTATTATAAATTTTAATCAGATAAACATTGAAATATATTGCTTAATTAAGACGCTACGAATTTCAAATAATTTGTTTAATTCAAAATGGCTGCCGCCCCTTTTTTTTAAATGGCTTTATATGTATCGTGTAAGGGGTGTTTGTAAATTATTATGTCATTTTTTGAATTCAATATGGCCGCCTCACTATTTTTGTAAAATGTCACCATTCCTTTTTTTTAAATGTCCGTCAAAAAGACTATTAGACCCGTTCAATATATCTTATATATTATAACAGGTTTAAAAATGTTAATTACTGGCTTTCACAATACCAGACCAAAGTTAATTTCTAGTAGGACATATTTTTAATTATCACCAACAGCCTTTAACGGTCCGCTTCTAAACGATACTAAATAAAAAAAACACATAGACATATTATTAGGTTGTACCAGATTTTCATTTTCTAATATATTTTCTGGACAGAAAATTCAACACTTTTATAAATTTTACAATTTTCTCAAAAAAACACTAGGAAATCAAAATGACATGTGCGAGTGTAAGACGTACTTTGACGCACACAGATATCGAAAAGTAGTGACATATATTTTTATTCTTTTGTATCGCGATGCTCCATGTAGACATATATTAATAAATCTAAGGGTGAGGGGTTGATAACTTGAGATATAAGTTCAGTTATCAGCCTACCATAATCAGATTCAGTGTACTTTTATGTGGTTATATTGAGAAATAAATATATATAAAAAACACACACTAGGCCCTCTGAATAAATATACAAATTTGACCATCTCCCTGTTCATTGTTCTCATTAGCGACCATGTCTATAAATATCGCTGATGCGTTATGTACTTGTAGATATATTTACAATGATATTCACCCTCGTCTGTGGTTTCATTGTGTTGCGTACAAAAGAGATATCATTGAAAGATATGTAACATAGATAGGATTATAATAACAAGTAGATCGATTGATAAGACACAGTCAGCAGATGCAGCACTATCTTCACGGTAAACACACAATATACATTAGGGAGCAATGGCTTCGGATCAGATTGTTAGCTTGCTTTGAGGTACAAACTACAGTGGTCAGCAATTTTTTAACCTCTCTCTTCTCACAAACAACAGTCTGATACCTAGAGCCTGCTAATCCTGCTAACAAACAACATAAGTCGTATCCAAACACGGCAAAAATAGTCATCTCAAGAGAAAAATTGCCTGGGTTTGAAACCAATCCTCGATTTCCGGTTTAACAATCAGTACCAACAAATTAGTAGGCCCGTCAAGATGTATGTGTTTTATGTAACTCGGATTCATTGCTCTCAAGTGTCCCTACAAAAGCAAATAAGTTGGATTGGCTCGGACGATCTTGTTCTTATTTAGATAACGCTAAACGTCAACATGTACGCTCGGAGCCATGCAGTCTAGCACTTCTTATTTGTTTGGTTTGAATCATTTTCGAGGGAGATTACTACTTTGTAATATAAATTCATAATTATTTAATAATTAATATTGTTTTATGAGAGGTGCTCATAGCCCTGTTGCACTCGATGATTAGAAACAATCACAGAGGGTTAGCAATGACGGCGCGGTAAGTACCTAGATGGATCTCTAGTGGCATGATACCATGAGCGTCTCCGCGATTTGGAGGTCACGTTAAGCAGTCGGTCCAGCCGTTATCATAAGATAACATTGGTGAAGCTTAGTTCGAGCCCTTTGGGCGGCTTAAAAACATCCAACGGCAAGATTACGTAGCGGCCACGTTGTCTTGCCAGTATCCAAACAGCACTTGGCCAGCGTGAGGACGTATGGCCTTAACCCTCTCCTGAGAAGAGATTCGAGCCCAGCAGTGGGACATTATGACTTGTTAATATAGTTTTATAGTCTTATTAATCGTTAGTATTATTGATTTCCTATTCATGTTTATAGTATACTAGACTAGACTACTCACGCAACTTCGTCTGTATTTCTTTTCAATCATACTCGGCTCGTGGTTGTCTTAAAGTAATGAACGGGGTATCTTAGGCACGCCAACAAAACACACTTTTAAAAAAACGTGAAAATTGGTTAGATAATTTTAGAGTTCATCACGGGCTAAATAAGAATGAATCTGACTAAAATGAATTTGCACGGTTGGCCTAGTTGTTCAAGTGGTCGCCACACCGCTTCCTACTGCGCCAAGTGTTGTGGGTTCCAATCCTACAAGGGACAACACTTTGTGTGATCCATAAATTGGTGTTCTAAGTCTGGGTGTAGTTTGTGTCCGTTTCATGTATGTTTGTAAAGTCCCCCATGACACAGGATGTATATTCCTAAAATGGGAGTCGTCTTAAAAAAAAAAAGATAATCACCAAAATATATATACACACATAACTTCCAATCGACTGCACCGAATTGGATAATTTTTATGTATATGTTATTGTCAGGACAAGATATGTACAGAAGAAAATTATAAGAAGATCTGAAATATTATATTTTCTCTTTCCGCGACCACCCGTAGAAAGATTAGACGGGCGATAAATACTAAAACAAATTCTTCGGAAATTCAGGAAATATTTACGAAAAACAAATATTGCGATACGATACCGTGGGACAGCCACACTTCGGCATGAATGGAGGATTCACCGGAATGATACCACGGCCTCACGGAAAACTAGAATGAAACACCGCTTGCTCTGTATTTTACCGTGAATAAGGATACCAGGGGCCCATTTTCTGTGCGCAAATCAAGCGACTTCCCGCGCAAAATCATCGAATAGAAACTAAAACATTGAATAATAATCATTTCACTTAGACATATTTTAATATTAAAATTAGTATTATTAGTAAATAACCTAATCGACATTCATCATACAAATCGCATGATACTCGTAATTGAATCTTCGCATTTGTGTCATTTAGATGTCAAATTAGATTAATTATTGCGTCTCTATCAGTATAACGTGTAGAGACAGGACACTTATAATACAGCTATACTCATATGTTATGTAATGATGTATTAGTGACTTTAGAATTCATTTATTAACATTATTAAATTGAAACAAGCAAATGATTTTTCTTGAAAAAACCGGCAAAGTGCAAGTCGGACTTGTGCACCGAGGGTTCCGTACAAATCTGTAGATATATTATATGATGTTACTAAAAATTCATAATTTTCATAATTTTTCCTTTATCTGTGCTATAAGACGTTGCTTCGTAACGAATTTCAAGGTTCTGAGTTCACGGGAAGTACTTAAACTGCTAAAAACAGAGCTATGTGAAAATTTCGACTGCTTTGTTGACGCTGTGGTAGCGTACGTGACTGCAGTGCACGATATCTTGGGTTGGATCCCAGGGTCGGTCCAAATGTTTATTTGATTTGCAAAAATTTGTTTCGGAATTTGACAGTTTTCTCTGTATAATATGTATGAATTTATATAAAAAAAATCAGTTTTAAAGTATCTACAAGCTCTGCTTAGTTTGCAGTTAGATGACTTTGTGTGTCATATATTCGAAATGTTTACATATTTTTATATTTATGACCAAAATGCTTTTTAAAATTTTCATACACAGTGTCATTTTCTCAATAAAGACTAATCAATAAAGTGTTCACATAGCTACAAAAATTGCTATATTGGCACTTTAATAACATAAGCCTCCTGTTTACTAAAAAACTGAACTAAAACTTCACTGTAACAGATATTGATAAACATGCATTTATATTTCAAAAATGCCCTTTAAGTGTTATAACAAAGAACTTAAATTCGTGTGCGACAACCTCTTGACTAGGAAATAAATATAAAACAATGTGATCCACTTCCAACCCCCAGTTCCTTAGAGGAAATAATCAGTGTGTACTTCATGCAGACGGATCCGCTTTATTCTATTGTTCGGTGAGTGCCTAAGGGTCTCTGGGACCACACGCACGGACCCTCATTAGAACACTAAAATAATTTTACCTTTGTGCTTTGCAAAGGTACATTACTGTTCATATTAATGAAGTTCTCATCAACCGTTCTGGTAAGGAATTCTTTAGGGTTTGAGAATACAAGAGTTAAAAGGGTGTGTTTATTTACGCTTTTTATATAAATACTAGCTTTTCGCTGTGTGTCGTTTAACGTGGCAAAAAGTAGTCTTCCTTTCTCCATAATAATTTATATCTCCATGTTTTATTTCATTGAAATCAGTGCATATGTTTAGCCGTGAAAGTGTAACATACAGACACAGTTCTTACGAAATTAAAATGTAATGCAATAGAATGGATTTTAAAACTGTAGAGATGAGTTGAAAACCTGAGAGAGTATAATCGCATTCATAAAAGGTTTATGAGGTAACCAGAATTACTAAGTCAAGTAATACAACAATTACAAACAATTACAAAAAATATAGCGGTACGAAGTTCGGGTCAGCTAGTGGTCTAATAAAAATCTGGATTTAAGAGTTATATTGATTTATGGACTTCCTAAAATGTTAAAATATTCATTCTGCAATAGTCGTTTCATGACTTAGAGGAATAGGCGTTTCGTGACTTATAGGAATTTGAAGGTCTTTATAATCTGATATAAAAAAATTCTTGCAAAGGACAGACTACGTTGACATACAATAAAAACTATTCGTTATCATAAAAATTATCTTCTAATATACGTGTTTACTTCTTTATCCATTTTTATGAATGAGCAACCTATACCGAGGACTGGTACAATTTTCTTTTCTCCCTTTAAAAATATCTTTTTTTAAAAGTACTCACTTTGATTTTCATTTTCTCTCTTGCCGTTGATTCTTGCTCCTACAATCTTCAATCCAAGATAAAACTTTGGCGTAAATTTAAGAACGTTCACGCTCAAATATTCAACGTGACTTCCTGCTGTGTATATATATTTGCGGTATTTGCCTACACTATATATACTATACCCATTTGTTAAACTCACGGATCTATCTAGTACGCAAGGAAATTGGCTCGAGCCGTTGTATTGATACATTGCCGTTGACGGGATATAATTCTAACCAAACCTACGTTATAAAACTAACCCTAAACATGTTTCTGTCATGTCTTTAAATTTATTATGTAAGTACCCTATCTTCCTATGATATCAGCACTAGGGTCTTTCGGGGAATCACCAACTACGAAATCTAACTTAAAGGCTAGGGAGTTACTAAAACTATTGAATTTTATATTCTGTGGCTAAATTTCTATTGAGTTAAAGGACGAAAGAAGTACTCTGGCTAAAACGAAATGAAATGTAATCTTTACCATAGTAGAATATTATACTAAAATTAGATATGACGATCTATATCTATTTAATAAAAAAATCTGTGTAATTTTTTTCATTCTCCTCATCTTGACATAGGAACTAAAAGGTTTTTGCTTGTTTGGAATGTAAGCTTATTTCATCTTTATCAATAAATTTATACTGGGCTAGTCAAATTAACAATTTTACATATTTTATTAAGAAATTAATTATATGGAATAGAATTGAAAGAAAACCATGAAAACCTAAAATCTATTCCAATGCAATATGCCTACAATGTATTCGCGCAATTGGTTTAGGCGTTCAAATATACTGTGTTTACGCCTAAATGTAATTATTTTGAATTACACATGATTACGTATGGTAGACGATGTCACATAGGCCTGTCCTTAAATAGACTTTATTTTTTCCTTTGAATCCGACTAGCGAACGTAACCTTAAGACTGTTTGGTATTTTGAAAGTTCATGGCATTCAGATTAAAAACAATTGCCCCGATTTTTTTTACAATATAGGATAATACTTATTACAGCACACTTGTTTTTCAAACTATAGGTACACTATTAATAAGTTTAATATTAATGTTAATATAGACTAGTTGCACTCGGTGATTAGAAACAATCACCGAGGGTAAGCAATGACGGCGCGGTCAGTACCTAGATGGGTGACCGCTGGTGGCATGTTACCATGAGCGTCTCCGTGATTCGAAGGTCCACGTTCAGCAGTCGGTCCCGGTTATTATCGTAGGATAACAGTCGTGAAGCTTAGTTGGAGGCCTTTGGGCGGCTTAAAAACATCCAACGGCAAGATTACGTAGCCACAACGTAGTCTTGCCAGTCCCGAACCCGCACTTGGCCAGCGTGGGGACGTATGGCCTTAACACTCTCCTGAGAGAAGAGCCGAGCCCAGCAGTAGGACATTATGGGTTGTTGATTGATTGATAATGTTACGTTACGTTGCGTTACATTGCAAGATCTCTCGTCTGAATTAATCTACTAATCTCAGTACTCTAGTTACAGACTCAAAAACTTAATAAAATGAGAACGTCTGAAATGCAAAAAATTCTCAGCTGAAGTTCATTAGTTGAAACAGCTCCCGTAGCTGGATTTGCAATGCTAAGTAATTAGTCCACTAGTCCAGGACTATTCACGCTGTAATTTCACAAAGCTACAATGTGAAACTATTTTATTTATGAAGCTTTTACTTTATTAATTTTAAGTTTAAAAATTTACCGAGTGGTGTAATAGAAGAAAGTACCAAAGTACTGTCTATCCTCTTTATGGAGAGAGACAGTAAATATTCTTGAAAATATTTTTAGTCGTTGTCATTTCTGATGGACAATGTGGATGGGAGAGCCACGCTTCGGCACGAATGGGCCAGCTCGACCAGCGTGATACCATAGCCTCACAGAAACCCGTGTGAAACAATGCCTGCGCTGTGTTTAACCGAGTGAGTGGGGATACCGGATGTTCATAACTCAATTCCTCCCCCGTCCCCATCTCCCAAAGGCCGGCAACGCACTTGTGACGCCTCTGATGTTGTAGGTCTATGAGCGGCGGTAATCGCTTACCGTCAGGCGATACGTCAGTTCGCTTGCTCCCTATATCATAAAAAAAACAATCATCACAATGATTAATATTGCATAATAGTATTATACACTAATTCACCTAATTTCATTTCAACAATTTCAAATAAAGAACCATTAAACAAAAATTATGCATAAAAATAATCAAGAATCACATTTCTACTTCAAAACTTTAAAAACGGCGGTCTTTGGGTACAAGTTTTTTATGCACTGATACTCCAGGCTTGGTATAAGTGGCCTTAGGGAAAGTAATCGGTTGCCATCAGTATGTGTACTTTTGTATTTACTGATTTAGTAAATTCAAAGTATTAAAGATTGTCCATGTACACACTTTGTACATGTACAAATTTTCAAAATCAAAAATCAAAAAAATTTACACTTTCTTATGAAGACTTAACTTTTCACAGTCATCATCAGCCTATCGCCTTACACTTTTCAAGGACTGCCAACTATCCGGGTCTGATAACTTCTACGCAGTAAAAAAACAAAATATATGAAACATAAACCACTAAGATACGTTTAATAGTTATTCGTGTTTCATTCAATGTTGTCTATCAGTATAGACTAACAGAATGTTAAGGCTAAATAAAACTTTAAAAAGGCCGCTGTCTGGCAACCCTAGCAAAGGGCGTCTGGAGGTCTGACACTAAACTAAAATGGTACATATTATTTATTGAATCGATGCGACGACGGCGGCGCTTACCTACAATTCACTTTTGGAGTAACTGTTATTAAATTATTGTTTTTCCTCGGTCCGTTAAAACGGTTAGATTTTTGACGTACTTTAATTTAAACTATCAGTGTGAACATTGGAACAGAAATTATTTAGATTGAAATTCATCTATTTAGATCGAAGTAAGTGGCGTGCATATGCATATGCATGATAACCTGATGATGACAATTATATTATTTGTGTTTAATTATACAATAGTTAAATTTTATAACAAAAACTTAATTAGTTTAGTTATACATATTACAATCTCAGCTCAAAATAATTTTAATGCAATATTTAAACCACCAGTTTTGTAATAAGCTTTGTTATTAAATTTGAAAAGGAAACCTCACAGTACGATATGTCAACAAAAGGTATGTCGTTAAAGCCACTAGGTAAAAAGCTTCCCTTCAAACCCAAGATCAAAGCCTTCTCCTCGTTTACACAAACATAAATACACTGGCTTTCTTCAAGCACAGCTTGACGCCACATACACGTTCGTACGGGCTTAATAGCATTTCGTTATGATAACATTATTTAAACTTCTGTTACTTATTTAATTATCATAAAGTCTTAATCATAAAATGTTAAGTATCTAGTTTATAATAGTTTGTCACGATAGTCAACACGTTTTTGTCTTTCTGTCTTTTATATCACAGAGAAATATGAAATAATATTTTAAACTGTTTATTTCAACCAAATCCAAAACGCACTTTTGACAACTGTCTTGAAAATTACGCGCCAATCAGCCGCCATTTTGATTTTTGCTTTGTCATAAACTTCATGCTACGCCATTCATAGTCTTAGTTAACGATACGATACTTTTAGTTAACGATTTAGAGATTAAATTTGTATATTTTCGATTTCTAGAGAGATTGAAAATAGAGAAAATATTAGTATATTGCATTGCACTGACCGCGATCTTATGTACATGGTTGTTGTGAATTAGTGTCCTGTGTGTACGAAGGCGATAAAGAAGCTTATAAAAATATCTGAAGAAAAATATACACTGTTCATATCGTTTAGATAAGGGATTTGTGGTGTATTCAAATGAGTTTACATGTGAGGAATGTGGGAATGCGTTGATCCCAGGAGCCTTGCCTTCAAATTCCGTTGAGATAACACTTGATACTAGAGTCCTGGGCGTTAAGCAGGTGCCATGAACTATGAGAAACAAGACAGTGTTTGCTGACAACTAAACGTATTTACATAGGCCTGTTAAATGTTTGCGTTTAATTTATGGTACACAGTTGTTACGTAACTTTGTCAAGCTATGTTTTGGTGTTTCTCTGCTTACGTTATATACATATTAAATTAATTTACTTTGGTTGTGTCCTTTAATACTATTACAGACAACAATACAATATGATGAAATATACATCGATACAGGATTCGGTTTATTTACTTGTAGCAGTAATAATATTCTCCCATTTTCGTAAAATTCTTTATCGGTTCTAGGCTCCTACTACTCTTAGTATGATGACATAAATAATTTATAGCTTTCCTCGATAAATGGGTTATCTAAAACTGAAAGAATTTTTCATATAAGACCTGTAGTTCCTGAGATTGGCGCGTTCAAGCAATCAAATAAACTCTTCAGCTTGTATTAGTATCCTAAATTATTTTAACGACAGCTCTTGTATCAAATAGTTAACAAACACAAAATACGGGTATACACAAAACTACTATTGTGTCTGTATCTATACTAAGGAAATAAGTGCGTTGATGACATGTCCGTCAATCATTCGTCTATCGATTGTTAGATAGAAACCTTGAGGATAATTTATTCCATGTTTAAAATCAATACTTCACGATTACCTTTACGTCGTAACATTTAAATTTGCATTACAAATCTTCAGTAAAATAAAGGTTTGAAACTTGTTCCTTTAAGAACTTTCTTCACCACTTTTAAAGTCACATAAAAGAAGTAGGTAATAGATTGACTTTAACCATAAACATATTTTTATAAACTAAAAGAAAACATTTACAAAAGTGGAGTAAAAACATTTTAAAAAATAGCTAGTTTAACAAGCTAAAAAAATAATAATAAATATTTCGTATATTTCACACACAACGCTATCTAGCTTCAAACTATTAGATAGATTGACTGATATAATACTGGTACACTTTTTTTATTGTAAATACATACATATTATATTTAGTAAACAACCAAACTCCGATTAATCCAACTCCGAGAAATATTTGCAGATCATACAAACATTTGGTGCGACCCGGGAATCGTACCCGAGACCTCTAATACAGCAGTTTCCTACACTACCACTGCGCCACATATTGTTGAATAAAAGCGTCTTAAAGAAAACGAACTGTCGATCCTATATTATGTAATAAATTATTATTTTTGTTCGTACAGATCACCTGACGGGTCTGTCTCATCAATCACAGAACAAGACAGCCACATTGTTCACGCAGTTGTACCGGGGGCACGCGGCGAGGACGGTCCAACCTCTAGCGACCCTTTATGACGACATCCGGATGGTACTCCGTTCAAATTCAGACACAGATGTCAGCTCAGAAAGCTTCAGTACCGCTTCACCGAGAGATTTGGTAGCCAGTGCAAAGAAGTTCTTTAGAGACATATTTCCAGTGGCACACCATAATATTCTAAAGCTGGACTCGAAACAGTTCACACCTGAATATGAAGCATGCTTGAAGGATGCATATGATGCTGTTCAGCCGTTTGGTGATGAGCCTCAACAGGTGAGTTTTTTAAGATTCTAACTCTTTCAAAGCTTTTATTTTGCACAGAATAAGTATACTTTGAATAGGTGGTGGGTACATCATAGATTTCTATGATGTAACCTATCTTGTACAACCAAATTAACAATTCGCAGATTAATTCCAAATAAGGGTCATGACCCTCAGAATTGAGGGTCATGACCCTTATTAAGGAGGAGTGTAGCGAATTCCAGCTTCGACAACCTGACTCAAAACTATGGTGATTTCTTCAAAACGTCTAGCCGATCTTATACTGTTCTCCCATACATTTAATCAAGATTAACTTTAAACGAACACACACACACACATCACTAAAACATTTACTTACAAAAATAAATATTCTTAACATTTTATTTCTAGTTCAATCGAAAAACGCAAAAAAATAATTATGGTAATTGTGTAGGTACCTGTTATAGTAATTAAATATTTACTGTAATAGGTAAATATGTTACAATCTAGTCGTAATCGCTACATTTCTTATCTATTTTTAAGTCTTTAAAAAACTCACTGCCACAATCTTTCATCAACCTCAATAAAGAGTTTACCTAAACAATGAAAACTGTCAGCATTTAAAATTTAAAAGTGTCCTTAGTACATTCAAGGGTCATGGCGTTCACCGCTTGGGGTTGTGTTCTATCATTAAATGTTATGGGGCGTTACACCTTTACTCAAGCGGTGGGTTGTCGTAATTGGCTTACTCTGGAGATAACCCAGTGGTTACTGTAGCCTGCGTTGTCATATTTAAACGTACTACTTACTCTATGATAACTTAACTTTATTTAGTATCTGTATTGCTCCATAAGAATTCTCTTGGTATCATTTGGATTTTGATAATTTATAATTTACTAGCTTTCTCTTACAGTAGCCGCTCTATATTGTGTACATCTAACAACGTGCGCTCTCGGTGGACAAATAAAAAGAGCGCGCTTTCCGGCTTTCTGTTGCAAACTTCCGTCCCTCTTTCAATAATTTATTGCAACAGATTGCGAGAAAAGGGATAATGTTACATATACAAACCTTTTGAATTCTGAATCCATTCCTATTCGTATGCATCCATAAATGTATCAAATATTGGCATCGGAAATAGAACTAGAGGAGATTTAGCATAAATACAACATCCCAACAACAATCCTCGGGTCGTGGCCCGCCAGGTATGAACACATCACATTTCAGTTTTACGTGTAACCCCTTCGGGCTTTCACCCCATCGGGGTTTGCAGCGGGGCGGTGTGTCAGAATCAAACCAACTAAAACCACACGGTCTGCCACTCTACGCCTGAGACGGAAGGGATCCGGAAACTGCTTTCTTACGTCAGCCGGATCCATATGGGTTTTGAACACCAGACGTCTGATTCGGAGCGCGAATGCCACTCTCCGCTCGTAATTCAGAACTGATCACATCAGCTGCTCGGAGAATCCTTCCTTTGTGTTGGATGGACATGCCACCCGTTCCCCCGCATAGAATAAAAGATACCGCAATAGGTATCTTGTTTTTTGTATCTCTGACAATGTATAAAAATCCAAACCTGTACTATTGTTCTACATTTAAGAAAGAAAATCCTTTCGCAATAATAGTAGGCATTATTTTTTTAGTTCTATTAGCTTCTTGTATTTGACTTTATAAGTATTTATTTCTATAATTTTTTTATTATTATTTTAGACCTTATATTTATAAGATCAAAAATAACTACAAAAAAACATAACTTATAGTATTTAAAATATTTAACTTCACCCGCAGATGGCAATACTGTATTTCGTAGTGAGAATAACGGAGGCCCATACCTCATCTCTTCCCCTCACCGCCCTCCCCATCCTTCAAAGGCCGGCGACGTACTTGTGACACTTCTGGTGTTGCGGGTGTCCATGGGCGATGGTAATCGCTTACCATCAAGCGATATGCTCGTTTGCCCTCTATTCCATAAGAAAAAACTTCAGGAATACACCATAAATTTAGTTAAAATCAGTGCAGCCGTTTAGGAGGATTTTAGTCACATAAACACGCACAGAAGATTTATATATATATATATAAAGGTAACTCTACCACGGTGCTGATTAATTCAACGACACCTCATATGTTAAAAACCGTCCAGCCGTTTGGGCTGTAGGGCGTGCCAAAGAATTGGACATTCATATCCACATACAAACGCTCGAAAAACAGAACCCTCTTTCTCACGCAGTTGGGTACTGATAAAAATATTACAATACAGAATATTCGTTGTCGCAATCATATTTGTTGTCGTAAAGTTTGAATTATTATCGAAATCCAAATGATTGTTCGACTCGCGTAAACATTTGTACCATACTATCGTTCTTATTTATATTATTCAAGTATGTATATACCGGAACCTATTTTGCTTACAAAATTTAAAACAAAATCGCAACTATTCCATGATTTTTTTATTTATTTATTAACAGCACCGTTGGGTCGGTGGCCAAGCCATAAACTTAAAAGTAGAATTTATCTCCCTGAATTCTCCGGTCGCATACTAAGCTCGTTGTAAATCAATTTTAAATTCATATTTACATTTTAGTCGACAAATTAGTACTTGTTTGACATGTCGCAACATGTAACTCTAACATGTTGGTATGGTAAACACTTTCCTGTTTTTTTTCTATGAATCAAAGATGACGACATAAATTTATATTTTTTTGTAATTTATATGTGAAGTATTTGCCAGGTGAATTTTAAACCCAAAGTTAAAACTGTTTAAGGTAGGAAATAGTATGAATAATTTAATATTCTGAAATTTTTTTCTGGTTTCAAAAGGGCGTATTGGCATGACACAAAATATTTTTATCGCAATAACAAACACAAGAAATATTTTTTTCTCTAATTGTAAGTACGCATAGAATGCTATGAAGAGCTCTTACTTATAAATTCTGCCTTTAATTGATTCCATCAATAATAATCCTAGTATAATATCATAAATGCGAAAGCTTGTGCAGATGTATGGACTTATGCATATTTATTATTCTTTCACGCAAAAACTACTGAACGGATTGAGTTGAAACCCTACTACAACACACAAAAAGTACAATATATATTTATCGCTTTAATGATATTCACGCGTGCAAAACCGCGGTCATAAGCTGGTTTAATATAAACAGTTTGAAAGTACAAGGAAACAAACTCTAGTCCTTTATGTTCTAGATCTGTTAACATCCTAGTTGGTTATTACGGTCATATGTATTGCGTGTCGTATATAATCTTTAACATATTATTATGTTTCTACAGCTGGGCTCTACACTGTCCCGGTCGCTCGAAGCGGCGCGTGCGCTGCTACAAATGTTAGCCGTAGGCGCGGATGCGCTCGCGACCACAGATCATGTGTTGTCAAGTGCCAGTGACGCCTGCTCCGAACGCTTGCTACACGCAGCTGGCTGTTCGTGGTGCCACGGACACCCTGCGCCACCTTGCAGAAATTATTGCCTAAATGTCGCCAGAGGGTAAGTCAATATCATAATATATGACCAGGAGGATAATATGATTAATATTCGGTCGTCAGTTTCTGCGATATTGAAACTGACTGCAAATTAAAAACTTTTCCCTTCCAGAACTTCAATTTCGTGAACTCTTCGTTCTCAGTTCAAGTAAATAGGAAAATTTTCACATTCTGATCGTTATATATTTTGCATGATAAGATTACTACAGATAATTTTTTTAATTAAGGGTCTTAATAAGCACTTCAAGCAGGTCCCTTACATTTTAATTTAAATCCTTACTATGGCATCCATAGCCCAATATTGCAATACAATATTTTTACCATGGCACCTTGTGGTACATGGTGGTTACTTTATTAAGAAATGTAAAATAAAATTGATGCGAAAAAACAATCTTTAAAGTGGTTTGTATGCCGTGTGATAATTTGAGCTCAATAGATGCAGAGTTTTTTGAATTTTTACAAACCAACTTAACATTTTATATATTTGTTATTAGAAGATATATTTATGTATACTCATGGAATAGAAATATTCATGTAACTGACCTCCGGAGTCTATCACGTATGTGAGGTACAGTCACACACATATAATCTTATGTAATTTATTCACAGCTACCCGTCATTACGAACACGAATGACACGTTGACTGCTTATGCATCTAATGATCACTAGAGCTGTTATTAGAGGCATAAACAATAATTACAACTAAAGGCTGTTGATATCATGATTCACCAGCTCTGAATCTAGTGGTTCGTGACTCAATTGCTAAGCCCAAGCCAGGAATATCTCCGAGTTCTGTAGAAAAACTGTGGTCAGAATTTTCAGGGCTGAAATAACTAGTGAAAATTGCCACAGATGTTCGTATGCCCAACTTAAAGCATCTGTATTAAAAATAAATATTTTTCCAGGTGTATCGGATCCTTGGTCGCTGAGCTGGATGGTCCCTGGGCGGGTTACGTAGAGGGAGTGGAGAGACTTGCAAAAGTAGACGCGGATGTCGCGCTTCGGGACTTGGAAACCAAAGTGTCTAAGGCCATCATCTACGCGCTTGAAAATAGAGCCGTGTTGGAAAATAAGGTATGTGTGATTTAACTTCATCTTTCCATTTTTTAGACGAATAAGACATTTTACCTGACTACGGCAAAATTATAATAGTTATTGGCGTATATATGTGTACATATATAATAAATGGCGGCCTATATATGCTTGTATATTACACCGTAGCGCGCTACTGAACCGATTTTAATAAGTGAGGTATTAATAGATTCGTAATAACTGCCCGGGTGAAATATATGTTTCAAGTAACGACTTGTTGTATCTTTAATAATTATTTGTATGAGAAAATGTTGTGTTAACGTTCAGAACCAAAATAAAACATCACAAGTTCTAAATAAGATAGTTAATTCATTTCAATATTTTGCGTTATTCATTTTATAAAAATTTATACCATTAGAAGAAAATCAAATTAACATAACAAATGATATTTCAGAATATACTTATTTCAACAACGATAAATTTAACACTGAATTCACAACTCGCTATAATTTCATTTGATTTACTGGTGCACTGCTAACTAACGAAATTCTCACATTTCACACGCTCTTTTAGCATAAAATTGTTGTTAAAACCACTGAGATATGAAGTGGTGCTGCACTTTATTGCACTACTACCATAGAAACATCAGGCAGGAAAATGTTATATTCCAAGAGAAATAAAATTAAGTTAGGTAGGCTGGCTACTAGCCACAAGCGTCTGAAGAACTATTTCTGATGAGATTGTTTAATATTCTGATACAACTATCAGAATATTAAACAATCTCATCAGAAATAGTTTTTTAGCCAACGCTCAAACATAAATTTCTGTAGCCGATGAGATACGTACTACAATTAATTTTTAAGTAGTTTTTGCCTTCGGTTCCGCCCTGGTATATGTCATATCGGTTATTGAGGTTAAGAAAACGTTTATGTTCTCCCTCAAGATCAAAGTATCTTTATGCCAAATTTAGCGTTGAAAGCATAATAGACAGCCATATAATAATTACAAAAAACTTTGTATCTTCAAATAAGGACAGATCGAGAATTCAAACTCTCGCTTCCAAACTTCGATCCCAAAGACATGGTCCGTTTCTACCTTTACAGTGGGACTCGACAAGAATTCAATTACTTGCAGAGGAAATCCTTATTCGTTTCAATTTCATTGAATATCTCACTAAAGTAATTTTAGCTTAGCTACATCTCTTCTCTGAAACATGAAAACACGAAACTTTATTTAAATTTTCAAGAATCCAGTAGTTATGTTTTAATGAAAGAATGAAATGCAAGTTCTTGAACTACTGGATTAAGGATGGGTTTTGTAGGTATATAAAATGTCTGGGGAAATAGTAGCAATGCAATCTAAGGTTTATTTTTATTTCATATTGAAGTGAAAACTTCTTTAGGCGCGTTTAGCATTTTTTGGGTGAACAAAAATTATGGAATACTCCTCATCATCTCCTAACGCTTGCCATGAGCTCTATGTATAGTAAGTACACTATATATATGTGTACTTTTTCGGTGACCAAAAAGCGTGAAAATCGCGTCATCGTCACCGCACGTACCGCACAAATTTTCACTTCAATGGTCAGACCCGAAAGACTGCCTGATTTTTTTTCCGGAATTCTAGCTATACTTACGTTGTTATACATACTTTTATCATATCTAAAATGAATAACAACATATTTATTGATAGACGTTTGCAAATAAGGCACAAATGGATAATACGAATGAATAACGATAAATAATATGTTAATTATATAGTTGGATGTATGCATAAGGTACGTACATATGCTTAGTATGTAGCGATTGGGTAAAAAAATACACTTAAAATCTTTCAAACGATAGTACAGTTTGTTGATAAAATTTTTTAGTAGAGAAGTCAATTGTATAAAAAAAAAAAATATTGTGAAGAGTCGAAAACGTCAGATGTTATTTTCACTAAACTTGGAAAACTTTAACGTTACCTATTTTTGGTATGTTATTTATGTAGTGAATATTTTACTATTTATGGAATATTTTTAAAATTTTAAATAATATTTATTTAATTAACACGGTCAAAGTGGGTGTTATTCAAATTTTAAAAATAAAACTACATTTTGTAACAGTAAAAAATTAAGGGAATAATTACCATAAGTCAGGAGCATCAAAGTTGGTACTGTTGAATAAAGTTTGTCGTGTTCCTCCAACCAGGCACAGTAATCATGCCTGGCGCCCCATTGCTCTGGTAGCGCGCTGATGCTGCCGCTGTTGATCTAATCCTTCGGAGGTTGCTTCCAATCACGTCGGGTATAGTTGTTGGTACAACCAATACGGACCAATACAGATGGCATGCTTTGTCATTTAACTATACTTGTAATCATCATCTTCTAACTGAAAGTTCAAGATATCCGAGGAATAGTGGGTTGACACCAGTTGAGTTAAGAGTATTTGAAATTCTATGTTATTTATGGTATCTTTCTAAATGTTTAAAGTATATTACAAAGCCATAAACAGTTAAGGAACGTAGGCAGAGTGCACGGGTCAGTAGTGGGCGAGGGTCATAGCTCGTTTTTATCATTACTCGCCCACTTTAAACAACAAAGAGGAGATTGCTTTTACATTCAGTTAACTTTTTATCTTAAGACCTAGAGGATAAGGAGTTACAACTGCTGTTGTTCCACAACTTATTAATCTTAACTTATCACATCACACACATCACAACAACAGCTTTTAACAGTGCATTGCTTTTTACAAAGTAGGTTATGACCTATATTGCAAGTCTTTGTCATCAATACAAATATATACACAAGTCGTACAAATACTTATACAAAAACTACTATAATACTAAATATTATAAAAAAATTAACCGTAGCAGTTTGCGTGATTCAAAATAGTTATAACTTTTATCTTACAGCATTATAGTTTAGCTTTAACGCTAAACGCTTCGCAGATTGAATTTCTAAGAAGTAACGAGGCTCATAAACTTTATCCCACATTTAGATGGTTGCAAACCTTATTTAATATCGCATAACACACGTTCATGAATATTAATATTGCAGATGTGGTATGAAATTACTGTAGAGCGTAATATTGTACGACTTTTATCACCTAACTTTAATATATTCTGTTACAAAACTTCGTCCTTCTTCGGTGAAGAAAGTAGATATTATAATGTTTAGATGTAGCTTATATACATCTTTGTAAGTACTAGAAATATCTACTTAAAACTGAAAAGATTTGGTTTGAGCCTACTAAAGTGACTATAATTTGTCTGGAGGAGAACATGAGCAGAATCCAAGAGTTGTTGTGACCATACTCATTACGAATGCAGACAATACGACAATGCAGCATGGAGACCTACACAATAGCGACTTATTGAGACGCTGCTGCATAATGATGAGACCCAATGGTACCTCCAGTTATATATTATTTAGAAATGACATGGTCTTTACTAGCACTCATGAAACGCGAAAAAATTCAGCTTCAGAACATCAATTTGTAGATCATACAGTGTCGTCGCATGTAGGAGTTGTACTCATGATATACACCGTAGTAGGAAACGGCGGGGTAACAGCTTCAATCATTAAACCATCCGTGCAGTCAATTATTAACTGTCTTAACAGGCTTAAGGTAGTTTTAAACAAGACAATTTGCACACGTTCTAACATCCCGTTGACTCACATAGCAATGAAAGCTAAACAACCATCAGTTCATGGTCAGTGTGACATAATCGCTCATCAAATATGACATAACGATATCATGAGCGACTAGTAAGGCCGCGGTCTCGAAGTTAACACTCCGCGCTGCTGCCTTCGAGGCCAGTTCTATATAAAGCCAACTATTTGAACGCGATGCTTTGACCACCATCCTGATCCCGTTGATTTCGTGAACGTTCCCGTCGCAAATAAAAACAGTCTATATATTTGTCTGTAGTAAAGCTAAACCTGTGAAGTGCTATAGACTTCCTCAACTCGACATCCTGAAGGGCAATGACCTTTGGACGAACCGACGATTGGGGTTCTTGTATTTGGAACAAACCACAAATTAACTTGCCAACAAATCTTTTATCCTTGAAGGGTACCTAAACCAATAGCTGTGGTGTGGCTACATGCAATCGGTGACTTTGCCACTTCCTACTGCGTTGAGTGTAGGTTCTATATAAACACGGATCTTAAACTTTTGAGCACGTACGCATACTAGTCTCACACTGAAGTAACCAATATGTTTGCACCATAACTGTATTACATACATCATCTTGACTATCCTAAACCAGAGAACATCATATAAATTTTAACAGGAAGGCGCCAGTGTCTGTAACACAGTTTATTATACTATCATAGACAGTGACGTTCACTCTATCTCTATGAAATTAAAATAAATGTACGTGGTCTTGTGCTTGTGTATATGATTGAGATAAAACAAAATTGTATGGCTTTTTATTAATAAACTATTTATTTATTTACTTTGTGAGAGCCTTAGTCTGTCTATCTTTTTTATGTGTTTCATGTATGTTTTGTATAGTATATTCAGGATATACATCTAGTATGGGAGATGTAATTTTAGAAAACAAAAAATAACTCACACATATTACATAGTGCGAATAGAGCCCTCAACAGTCCAGTTGAGACCACTATAAAAATACAAACTATGTCTGTATTTGCGCGAATATTTCATTTGAAGACGTAATATTTTATTTCTTCTCCTGTTCCGTAATCAGTATTGGCAATATTGGCAATAACAGTAATTTTATTTCGGTTTCAATCATCTTCCCGGTATACAGACGGCTTATTCAATAAACCTATGACGTCATCACTATGGCGGTTCCACCTCCATATTGTACTGTCAAATGAAATTTAGAATATTTGATTCGATATTTCAAAACGAATATTGGTATTTTGGAACTATGTTACGGTTTCTATATCTAGACACGGTAACGGTCTTGTATACTTGTGCTAATGTTGGCTAGGTGAGTCTAACCTATCATGGGCTTCACAAACTTCTAGGAGCTATTTTGTATGATTCAGAAAAAGTCACATCATATCTAGATACATTTTCTGCGTATTTATAAATTGGAAAATAATTTCTTGTGCTAATTTGAAGCGAATTTTCTTCTTTCTCTCAGCCAGATGATATGTTTTTCCTTTTAGGTACAATTTTTACCATTTTTGATAAGTATTTTATAAAAATATTACCGTTGTGATGTAGAAAACGATTGTGTTCTGTAGCCATTAATAAACAAATAAATATTTCGGACATCTAACACACAACGCCATCTTTTCCCTAACTAAACTAAGCAGAGCTTGTATTATGGGTACTAGACAGCTGATATAATTACTTATATACTTTTTTTTTGTAAATTCATACTTATCATACATAGAAAATACCCAAACTCCTAAACCAATATTTGCAGATCGTACAAACATTTGGTCCGACACAGGAATCGAACCCGAGACCTCAAGCACAGAAGTCGCATACACTACCACTGCGCCACCGAGGCATATACATTACTCAGGTCTTCTACTACTACTACTACTACGAAATTCCGATATATCTCAAGCTATAGGTTGTATTTTTAAATATGTTGTCGTGGTTGGCACGCATTCGGCGATCTTGGGCAGTGTCCATAAGCGGCAGTAGAGACTTGCTATTAATTAACCCGACAGTTTGTTAGCCCTCCTATGTCAAATGGATGGACGAACATCCTTTCACTGCCAAGGTTTGAGCGGGTTTGGACATAGGCTCTTTGTGCACGACACTAATCGATTTTTGGCCCCTGCTAGCAATCTTGCGCAAGTCTTCACTCCACTTGCTCTACACTACGTTTGCTGAGACACGGTCTCCACAGTAAAAAATTTCTACTCCAGCTGTGTCAGTTCTGAGGCTAATATATCAACGAACTAATACTTTATAGTGATAATCTAGTGGGCTATGTCAATGACCTTAGTTCTCTGCCGGTTCACCTCATTCCTTTTTGATAAAAGGATTTGTAAATCTTTCATCATCATCAACAACCTATAATGTCCCGCTGCTGGTCTTGGGTCTCCTCTCAAGAGAGGGTATGTCTTTACTAAAAGAAATTAATTTTTACTCAAAGTAGATAAATTGTTTAGATATGAAAGCGAAATCCGTCGCCGGGGGTTGTTGACTTTCAATCACGCTTAAGCTAGAGGTACAGCTTTCCCTTAATCTCTTAAATTGAATTGGCAAACTATAAGCAACATTGTCAGATTATATTATTGAAGTTTGTCAAGCCTACTTAAAATTAATGTTGTCTTGTTCTAATAATTTAGATGTAAGATATGAAACGTTCTGGTTTTAAGTACAACTCAGGTAATTTAAGCTTTGAGATATTGATATCTATATTACCGCATTCCTGATGAAATTTACGTAGACATAATGTGCTTTATGTTTATCTACTATTTCACGGAAATCTTTAATATTTCGCGGTAATTACGGAACATCTACTAATTCGTAAGTTCAATATTATTAGGTTGTAATAATCATATAATCATCATCAAAGCTCTTTCCATAAATTAGTATATATCAGCCATTTTTCTTTATTACAATTTCACACCAAAATTATGGCAACATGTTCAAATTCAAATTTTTCATTTCGGATTTATTAATACATCCATATTTTGTTAGTTACAAGATTTAACCTGGTGTTAGTATTATAGATATTAATTAATGTGGATTTATAATCATTTGCACATTAGGGTGGAGTCCCACCTATCTGAAAAAACATTCAGGATGCCGTTGGAGGGGGAACGCAGACGTGCAAGCTTAGAAGCGCAATATTTTCGCATTATTGCGGCGAACCCATCGACCCGAAACTCCGCGAATATGACCGACGCTCTGCAACTCCATGGCAACATAGCATCGAAAGTCATATTGATATTTGTCAATATTTCGTTGCGGAGTGCCAACATGAAAAGCAAAACAGCTTAATTGATAATGTCTTGCCTAAATATTGATAAATCTACGAATATAAATAAACCTACTACCAAAACAAATAAATAAATAAAAGATCGACCTTTTTGCGTACTCTAGTCACATGCTGAGCCGTTGATGTCACTTGTATCTGTGTCAAGTCGACTAATGATCGCCTCTCGGTGCTTCCTACGAGCGCAATTTACTTGTTGTGCAGCATGCTATCTCTCTTCATGCATCTACTAATCTCTACCCACGATCAGCGCATGACACAAGGAAAATAAGAGATGAAATATCTTGTAGTGACCGCCAATAATAAAATGTACGCTTACATTTATTGTATTCGGTATATAGAGGTAAAATTCGTGTTTTTTCATGGAACGTCGACGATGACGTCTTTGTGTAGTGTATCCATACTAATGTTGTAAATTCTAAAGTTACTCATTCTGTAGGTCTATCTGTTACGGTTTCAACACTTATATTTTTTTAAATTTTTTACGTGTAGAAACTCCCTCGGGCCTTCACCCCACCGGGGTTTGCGGCGGGGCGGTGTGTCGGAATCGAACCGACTATAACCACACGGTGTGCCACTCTGCACTTGAGATGGGAGAGATCCGGGAACCGCTTTCTTACGCCATCCGGACCCCTCCCAGGTGGTTTCACGGCTGCACCAACCTTCTATGACACTTGGCATAGAGATACTTTGATTATTGTCGCTACTGCTAGTGTTTGTGTGTGTCATTTTGCCGACTATAAAATATTCTTTCAACTGCGTACGCTTAAGTTTCGTCACGTATATCATCACAAATTATATTTAAATTTTATAGACAAGTATGTGACTATTTGAAAATAAGTATTAGAAAAAAGTGAATTAAATTTTTTGTAAAAAAAATGAAATTTTTGTAAAGAATTTAACATTTGTAAATGTAGTTTCTATACGTAAACTTTATACCGAATATTGGATCTACAATTGATATATATTTTTTTATTTCGTTGTCTTAAAGAATGAAAACTTTCATTTAGAACATTCAGCCATATTGTCGAACCTTCAAATTCCAAGAAAATGTTACTATATAAGCCAGTATCTTATTATGGCCGAATTCTCAACTTGACAACACCTCGAGCTGTCACTGTCTTGTTAGTGTACTGTACCGACAGGACAGAGTTTCATGTCTTTATATAGTTTTAATAACTTTACAGAATTTTGCGTTAAGGCATTTACCGAATATTGAAAGAAAAATTTACAACACCCATTATCAATATTTCATTGCTGGTCATAGTCTTAGAAATAAGGTTTTAATGTACTAGGTATAGTATGCCGTCTAGAACGAGTT
The DNA here is from genome assembly GCA_003709505.1 of Hyphantria cunea. NCBI lineage: Eukaryota > Metazoa > Arthropoda > Insecta > Lepidoptera > Erebidae > Hyphantria > Hyphantria cunea. The sequence goes on along the minus strand of PKRV01003623.1, from coordinate 523,738 downwards.
CGTATTTTGATTAGTTTTAAAATTATCCTTCTCTCTACAGTAGTGTTGTCTTGCGTAGATTGTTCCTTACGACACTCACGAAATTATTTAGACTCCGTATCTTTAATACGGAAAAATACTTTTTATAGAGATATATAATTTATAATCATATTCGGTTACGTCTAATTGCACATTATACAACGATATTTTGCGATTTTTTATTTAAAACTTATGTTGCTCGCACGTAAACTAATTTGAAGAGCGTAAATTGGAGGAGTATCCAGATACAGATAACGTTTTGAACTGGTTACATAGGTTTTCTTTGTCAATTGTTATGATTTCTTTATTAAAAACCATCTTTTTCACGCTCTTTTAAATATGGAATCAAAAATATATAACTTTGAATGAGGTGTTCCCTAAAAATCTGTTTATTTTATACATTCATTCATGTAACGGCTTTACAGTAATTTAAATTTTTGACTTGACGTTTGAAGGAAAAGTAGATTATGGTCTATGTATTTATTCGTAAAACGCACAGATATACAATCACAAAGCCAAGCATAGTCGGCGTCGCATCTCACAGTCTATCAAGCGGCGCCTACGCGTGCCCCGTGCTTTCACCTCGCGAAATTATGACCCAAGCCGTGGGCGTAAGCGTGGAACTCTGAATAAGTTAAAAAAATATTATTTAGTGTTATACAATAAAGTAGGTTTTCTCTTTTTATTTATTAATGATGAGGTAGTATCACACGTGAGTTCACAGTAGTAAAAAATACATATATAAGAATAAAATAAAAAATCAAGATTGTTGGACTTCCATGATGCGATATGCAAATGGGAGTGGGTGGTTCTCAGATTAAAATATTCTAATTTGGTATACGCCTACGCTACTTAAATTGTAACTGAAACAAAACATCTGCAATCAAAAATAGTTTTTATTCAGAAAATACAAACAAACAAAATGCATATCAAAAATGGTATTGCTTTGTTACACTCCTAATTGTTTCGATCAGTAAGACAGTCAGGATAAGTCATTTTATACGTCTGTATAGAAGATTCTCTGAAATTGTCCATAGACTACAAAAACATTACTTAAATATTTTGACAATTCCTGTTAGGCGAACGTCCTTACCGAAAAAGGTAAAATAACATTTTAACTTGCGTGTCTAATAGATATCAACACGGCCTTCTTCATTTTTATATGAATGCGGAACACCATAAAACATTATAACGATATTATGTTTTAAGCACTGACAAGTACGTACTGTGTCTGTTTTACAACCAAATGTCACGTAATTCAATCTAAAACTTTACAACACAAGATAACATGTTACTTGGATGGCTATTAATATTAATTTCTCAACACATTTTATACGTGCGCCTACGCGTACTAATGTTACTACGAACTCACCTACATAATACTGGCTGCCCGCTACTGGCAATATTTTATAGTATTATAAAAACATATTATATTTCACACCAAGTGTGTAAGCCGGAACTTAATCGCCAAAATATTTATAAAGAAACCTTTTCTTTTCTTAAACCTACGTTTTGATCAAGATAGAATTATTGAACACGATTGGCGTTAGTACTAATTATCCATATTTACACAATTTAAAAACATTAGCTTTTTAAAAAAAGAAAACGAAGTGCTGACATCTTTTATTGCTTCAGAATAAAAGGGTTTAATTCTCTGTCGTACATCAACTGTTTTTTTTTATTGGAAAGATAATAGATATAACAAAATGATTATTAGGTTAAATATATCGAATGATGAAACTCACGTTGCAAACGTTCAAAGTACATCATGATGTTCTTATCGCCGAAAAACAATTGAAAGATATGTGAAAAGAAAGGATATAGTTTTGAGTAAGGAAATTCATTCAAACTGAATTTGCTTTGAAGGTTAGCGTGAAGTGTCTTACGTTAAAATGGTCTTAGGACCATGAAAAAAAAATGTATCTTCCTTGACATCAAAGTAACACACAGCTTAATAGAAGTGACCCGGTAACATTCACACATGATTTGAAAAAAGAATTTGCCAGTCCTTATCCTGTAATCATCAATATACTACAATATAACTGAACCAGTTGATAGGAAAAAGTAGTTATGGTATCTGTGTTGTGACATTTGACGTAGAAAGCCCGTATTTTGGTACACACTGGCCAACTTCACCGTAGTTACGAAAATGTACTCAAAGAACGACATCCATAGGCGACGATAGATACGAAGGGAAGTTCTAAAGTCCGTGGATTGGAAGGGTTGTCAAATAAGTGAAATTACCAAACTATTTTTCTTCTTTAATAAAATGCCTTTAAGGCTCAATGCACTTTTTACTTCTTGGTATTAACTTTTTTAAACAACCAAAATTTTTTTTATACCCCCATCTCGTAAACAGTATTTTTTCCTTCGATATATGAGTGCAAAAGCCGTTTTTACCGCTAGAGGTTAAAGTAAATTGAATTAAGAACGTGTGCATTAACTTTGTGAATTCAAGACATCATTAAACCTTTTTTTTTCTACCTCGATGGTGCCCAATTTATCATACCTTTTTTAATTTATTAAAAACTCAAGCTAGAAACCTTCTTGGTGTAATTTTTTTTATTTTAATTTTTTTTGCCCGCGCCATTTTCGTGTCACGCAATTTGTTAAAATGTTAGGTTAAAACCAAGAAACTTGAAAACAAGTGAAAAACCAACAATGAGTAATTCTAGCGACGAAGAAGTTTATTTGATGCCAAAAGAACTGACTGAATTTAAGAATATTTAATAATCTATGCTTCTTGTGATTGTAAATGTTTTTTTTGCATTTAGTCATTTCTTTGCTGAGGTGGGATGAAAAGTTACGAGTTGCACTCGAATACAAAGATTTTTCATCTCGTGCTCTTTTGATTCCCTCACTAACGCTCAGAATTCAAATTTTTATATAATTTGTACAACAAATAACTATTTCCTTTCCCCTCAAAATGTACTGTATTTGTCTTATTCACTTCGATATCACCAGAAAATCTTCTTTCCCCCAACTCTTTTTTTAAATTTGGAAATAAATAAATAATTGCTGGGGACTAGATCTGGACCAAGAGACTCGAATCCAACTTGTATTAGGTATCCATTGCAACTTTGCTCTTGTGAACCGGTACTTCAACTGACCTGCTCATTTGCTCTCTATAGCAAAAAAATAATATTCGATGCACATATACGTTCCGCTCGTAGTTTGGTTCATGGCCTGCGTGGGCGCGACACAACCTCAATATATCCAATCTCGTGCATTGATGAATGCCCACGACTCTCTTATTTATTGGAACACAATAACGTGTTCATATATACCAACTACTGATTCTATTGAAGACTTTTGTTGAAAAATTGTTTAATTGTGATTACTGTTATTCCTTTATACGACTAACAGTAATGGCATTATTTCGAATGTAAGAATTCTGGTTGATTAAAAAAAAATATAAACGAGTCCGCTTTGTCTATAACTCTTAAAAAAATTTACTTGAAAAATGAAAATAATTTTGTTTTTTGCATAATATTAACTCTGTAACGATATTGAGCTGGTCAAATAACGAGAAAAAAGGTCACATTAAGTTATGCAAATATATCATTTTAAATAAGAATATACAAATTTGAAAAAAATTAATGAACAGGTCACCCTACGAACCATATGTCAAACACCGAGACGGCAGATATGACGCCAACGGATTTCCTCAATGATTTTTTAATGAATGTTTGCATTGTTGCGTAAGTTCCTTGGAATAATATTTGACTTAACGGTTTTTAAACTGTTGTATTGACAACTAATCTTTTTTGAATAATTATACACAGTTAGCATCTAAATAAAAATCTATTGAAATGTTATTTACTCAGTAAAGAATGATAATCGGTGTCAAATATTCTGCGGCACGTTTATTTGTTTGTGTTTTGTTCAATCGGAACTTAATGTGATAGAAACGGGAATCTTTAAGTATGGCAGTACATAAAACCTTTAAATTGCGGGACCCTTGATCAACAAAATCAGCTGATGTAGCGAGCAGAGTGGTCAGGAATCGTTAAAACATGAAAGTACTTTTATAAACAAGAATTTAGAATATCTTCGGCCTTGCTAAAATCGATGAACATTATAACTCTTTAGATATACTCTGTAAAATAAAACTCCTTTACAAATCAAACATTGAAATAACTATATATCTCTTTCTGATCCGTTAAAAAATCATTATAATAATAAACTTGATAAAATCTAGGGGATAATCTAACTTTAATACTATAAACACATGATAAAATATTTCACAATCAAAAAAGTCTGTCAGGCCGTTATGTCGAACATTTTTGTGTATTTATTTAATTACTAGCTAACCCACGCAACGTAGCCTGCTTCTCTTTTCAGTCACTCTTCGTTTCTATTGGTCTGAGCTTGATGTTAACTAATTTATCTTAGACACATTGAAAAAATACCTGAAAATCGGTAAAACAGTTTCGGAGTTCATTATGAGCAACAACGTGACACAAAATTTATATCTATCTATTTAATACCTTAAAACGAGCAATTCTTATATATATATATTCTAAATCTCGGTAATTTCTACAATTATTTTCATGAAATTTAGTATGCATATGCAGGTACTATAATAGATAAAACACATAGGTTACAAGTTTCTTTTTGCTGATTCATTACTGTATTCATGTAGCTGGATTTTCATTAATCTCCGATTATATTTGAAAAACGCGGTTTGTTTCCGTCTAAAAATACTCGCTAAAACAAGCTTATTTGAGCTTTCACCCACTAAAATTTTCTGAGTTGAACTGAAGCTGGGTGTTGTAGTATATCCATATATTTTCGGCTCTTAGTCGCACGCACCCACTCACCTTCGTTGCTCACAGTTGACTGAACTGTGTCACGACCGCACGTGCACTAGAGATAACATAATGCTTCCTTCTCATCCACACACAGATTATACAATGAGTGAGCGAATGAATGAATGCGTTACTGAGTAAACTGACTGAATAGATGCATACACCACAGGGGTTAGAGACGTTAAACTAAGAGCGATTGAGAACCATGAGTGCTAAAACTAAATTGTCTTTAGTATTTATTTTTAATTTCATGAAATAACCATTGCTAAAGTATGACCACTTTATCAGGAATCCATAGTTGGACTTACCTGCTAGATAAACTTTAAATTTCAGTTTCACATGTTGGGTATATAGACATATAACAATACTACCTGACCCACGCAACTTCGTCTGCGTCTCGTTTCAATCATGTTATAGACAGAACACTATTTGAAGTTTACCAAGAACTGATCAAACTGGTGTCTAGCAGTTGCACCACACACCACAGTTTGATCAGTTCTTGCCAGTTTTATTTTAAAAATTCAGTATTATAGTCCAAATTAAGCCACACTTTGTACGAGCCAGAACTATTCAAATAACTTTAAATGTTTAAAAATGCACATTGGACTGAATTAAAACGCCCATTATAGGCAAGGAAAGTTTCATGTTTTAATTAATGTCGAATGGGCAATGAGAGGGAAAACTTTCCTATTTTCTATTAAGCAATCTTCCGGGTGAGCTCTTCGGCTGTAATTGCGTCATTTTCTGCAAATGGCTGTCCCGAAACCATTGATCGTAACAAATTGTGACGTCAGAATTATGTTTTGTTTGGTTTTTCATTATTTTTTCGTTACGCGAAAGCTAAATTATACAGCCAAGCATTAGAACCAAATTTGAAAATTAAAGAATGAATGTTATGCAGAAGATCTAGGTCTGACTTAAATGAATTGTATTTTCTAATTAAAAGCTTGATTTAAAGTAATTTGTGTTGATAAAACCATTAAAAAAGGGGTTCTGCCAATTTACAATTTGCGTGTTTTGTTTTTGACACTTGAATGATTTACACAATTGTTTCCTAGAAAATGTTTGAAATAAAACTAGTTTCAACATTTCTGTAGAGATTCTTTTATTTTACGTTAAGATTGCGAACGCCAAAAACATTGACAACTTTGATAAAGGAATAAAGTACGGAATGTGAAACTAAACTTGTGTAAACTACAGAACTATTTCCATAGCTCTGATCGTGAGCTGTATTTCATTTTAATAAATATTTATAAAAGGTAATAGCAATATTACTTATGAAGATAATTTAACCGGATTATACATTTTACGGCACTTAGAGTCATCACTTTATAACGATGGGCTGTAAAGTACGAGAATGCGCCATTTAAGAGATTCGTTAGATGTGAGGGTTATCAATGTGACTCTTAAGTCATGGGCGTAAATTTATGGTGTTCGTATATATAATAATAGGGATATAATATTAAAATATTTATTGTCACGCTTTAAGTATGTATAAAACCTAATTTTTTTAGATATAGGAGATTAAGAACGACAATAAAAGTAGATGGTAAACGGTAGAGGTGTTATAATAAATTTTACGATGTTGATTTCTGTTCTGGATTTAGTAATATTCTACTCTAATACCTGTATATATTTAATTTATTGTTATGTACTCACCTTTTCTTGCAGCTGTTACGGTAATTTACATTTAGCTTTTACCCGAGGCTTCGCTTGCGTGTATGTCGTTTAATGTGGTAAAGAGTAACGCTTATTCTTCCTCGAGAACCAAATTATATACATGCAAAATATCAGTACATCGGTTTAGCTGTGAAAGTGTAACAGACACATGGAATTACTTTCGAGCAACTAGGATTGTTAATATATGGCAAAATTGTGGCCAACAATAAGTATCTAATAACTATGGCGTAGGGTACTTTATACAGTGTTTTTTTTTTAATTTATCTAGATATGTCTAGCGTACCATATATATCTATATCGTATGTACCTTCATAATAAACAGCCCCTTAGCGACCCTTAGACATATATGTTAAAATAGTATATTATATTAATTGCATAATACCATATAATAAGGTATACCACAGATAAAAACTTATATTAAAATTCAATGTTGTGTTCCGGAATCCAATACTCCAGCTTTTCTAGGCTGAACGCCGATATGAATTATTTAAAGTAGCCCTGACATATTTTATTATACTGCAAATAAAAAGGTCTGGCAATAAAAAATATTTACTTGTATCTGTGGCAGTCGATGGGAGTCAAGGACATACAAAAGAGTTTGGTTTTGATATACCTGAAAGGAGCACTAAACATTTTAACTTGTTTAGAGCTTATTTTTTGCCAAACATTGTCCGTTTAATTTTTCATTTAAGATTTAGTGATCTTGGTTTATAAACCAGAGGTCATAGGTTCCGTTCTCACCCAGAATAAACAATAGTGTGATGAGCACGTTCATTTGTTCTGTGTCTAGATGTTTATAATAACTTCACTCTATCTGATCCCGAATTAGGCAGAGCCTGTGCTATGGTGACCAGATCGCAGCTCCACATACTGTTTTGTTTCTTCATGCATACATGTTGTAAACTAGCTATGACAATTATTTTTGCAAATCATAATACAGAATAGATAATAAAGCAGATTGTAAGTTGTACTGTACAGTAATATGGTAAATTAGTTTTATTGTATAATATTGTAATTTAGTTGTAAGTAAAAAAAAGTAAGAAAAAAAAATATTGTGATAAACAATATGCAAGACTTTATTACCCCCATATAGCAAAATTGTGGCCAATAAGTGTCTTAATATTATTAGATACTTATTGGCCAACAATAAGTATCTAATATAGTAGCTTAACTCCATCTATATAAATAGGTGGAGTTAGGCTGCTATTAAATCACTCATTTGGTGAAGAGGAGCGAAAATATTCCTTAACATTGGTTTTCTTTAAGGAAATTTTATCACATCGGTCGAAACGGTTACAGTCGTATTATTATATATTTATTATAAATAAATAATATAGACAATTACAGAATAGCCAGGATTCCCACCTGGATAGTGCGTAAGGAATATGAAAGGAAAGAAAAAAGTATGCAGAATAAAAGTACGAGCGGTAGCACTAGCGAAAATTGGTACGGATATGAACAGTAGAAAATCCAAAGAATATTGGAGGCGCTAGATAACGACAATAAAAAAATCTAACTATGGCCCCCCTTATATATTATTGTGTATTGTACACAACCAAAGTATCTCCTAGCCAAATGTCATCGAAATTGGTACAACGGTTTAGCCATGAAACGTAAACAGACAGATAAAGTAACGCTTGAGTTTACACAATTAGTATGGATGAGTTCCACTCAGGCACCGATGTTTTTATTTTATATATAATGTTTGTAAGGTATTTTAAATTCCACTGTAGCACAAAAACTCCATTTTACTTATTTCAGTTTATTGTTATCCGGGTTTAGTATCTTCGGAACGAGTCCAGTCTAACACTCACGGCTTATTGGCTTCGCTTTGATATATCGTAAATAATATTGCCTGCCATTTTGTTGGACACGGTAAGGTCTCAGTTACGCCAAGAATTCTTCAAGCGAAACACTTTTCATTTGTTTTACCGGTTGTTTTACAAGTGTCGGTTTCTTCAAATTCATTACCCGACTGCCAAAGAAGCGTTATGTTTTTTTCTCGTATCTTGCATGTTTTTTAGTAAACCTCTTTATTACGTTCAAGAGACTGGATGTGTTTTGACAGTATAGGTATTGTTTTAATCATCCCAAAAATCCAAATGTCTACAGATGGCTTTTTCGAAAGAAAAAACTTAAATAATAAAAGTAGTGGCCTTTTGGAGGAGATTGATTCAGATTTAGGTGAAGTGGATTTAGGCTGCTATAAAATCACATCACTAATTTGGTGAAAAGGAGCGAAAAAATTCCTTAACATTGGTTTTCTTTAAGGAAATTTTATTACATCGATCGAAACGGTTACAATCGTCTTTTTATTTCATAAGCTAATCAGGACACGATTATTCATCAGTGTATATTAAAGCATGTGAATAATATGCTTCATTGTAGACGTTTACGTAACTTTGTCAATGTTTTATAAACATACATTCATTCAAACTGTGCCTACATTTTATTATTGTATAACTCTAATACATGATACACCTCTTTACAATTTATTATTGTGAGTAATTCTATCGACGAACAAAGAACTTGTCATACAATATTAATTAATAGGTTACTACTGATAGTACTCATTTGATATTTATGGTATTGTAATAGACTTCGCAATTTTATGGAGTCAACTTTGCCGGGGGTAATTTTATATACCTCTGTACTAAGAAGAGAGAACGCTCATAGCCCAGTTGCACTCAGTGATTAGAAACAATCACCGAGGGTATGGAACGACGGCGCGGTCAGTACCTAGATGGGTGACCGCTGGTGGCATGTTACCATGAGCGTCTCCGTGATTCGGTGGTCACGTCAAGCAGTCGGTCCAACCCGAGCCCAGCAGTGGGAGATTATGGGTTATTAATGAAGGAGAGAGAGCTATGTTCAACTATGTTATATACCGAGACAGAATATCTGATACTGGACACAAATTGTTAAACGTATTTTTTAAATTTGTAACACACTTAAATAATTTATATATATATATATATATAACTAGCCTTAGAATTATTAGTAAAAGAATTAAACTTACTTGAACTTCTTCCACTATTTTAAATAACTTTAATCCTGACCGGTATTTATTAATTCTAAAATATGGAAACCACTCGTTATGAATTTTAGAATACACTTAAATAAGCAAACACTTTCGTTTCACACCAGTTCAAAAAAATTTTTGAATCTATTTGAAAAGCTATTTTGTTTTTTTTTTTGTTTGCCTGTGTTCCGGCTCGTTAAAGGCTGGACCAAATTTGACGGATTTTTCGCTAGCAGATTACTAATTATATAAGGGGTAACTGATGCTACTTTTTTTAGGACCAGCTTCGAGATTTTTGTTGAACCGCAGATAATATCGCGGAGATTAACTAACAAGTCATAAAAATTAAGTATTCCAAATTATATTACTTTCTGTGCAAAAATTCCTCCGCACATTATTTTCAGATTTGAATATTTTTATGCTTAGGATTTTGTGTAAGTTTAATTTAAACTGTCCCTTTTCCATTGTTAATGATGATGATGAATGATGGTATGATTATTTTTACGTTATCATAGCCTAGTGATATAAATAAGACGGCATCGCAAAACCAATCGTTTGTAATAAAATTATGAAAGTGGACAAGACTGGCTTCTTCAAAACTTTCTAAACGTCTTTCTAAACGTTAGAGTTAATACATTTAAATTACTTTTATTGATATTTACACAAACTGACAAGCGTTTTTAAGAAAACATATTTTATATTTTTAAATAAGAACTTCTTAAGTTTGCCTTGCTTATGTTTGGGCAACTCTATTGGTATGTTACGTTATTGCAGTAGTACAATACACAAGCAGCAATACTAATTAAGAGCTGGTTCTGAAAGGTTTCATTAGTGGATCTTTTACTTGGATTTCGATAAATGAGGGCTCTTTCGAGTACGGCAGTTGGAAAGTTCAACTACATATTGGATGTGTAAAGAAGTTTTATTAACACAGCTGACAAGTTTTTTTCTTCTTTAAGAATGAAACGAACCTAAGTTTAAGTTTATAGTTTTAGTTCTTACTTTTAAATTGAACCTCATTCCATTTGACTACATTCCATAATTTACGGTTAACTAACTACTCGCATTATTTTGTTTATGTAGTAAAATCATTTATTTGTAATGTTATTTTAGTTTAATGGTGAACGTTTAAATAAAACTAAACGATAATATATGCAATCAACATCGAGTAATTGTATTTAGAGATTTAGTATCTATTTTATATTCAACTTAATTGATTTTAATCATCATCCACCTGATTCTTTACTAAAATCAGTTACACTTACATTTTAATGGAATAAAAAATTAGAGCGCACTAGCTACGAGTTTCATTAGAACTCTTTTATCTCTGGTTTCAATTCAAAAATCCACCCACACTGTAGCTAGCAACCGTACAATTGTATATATATTGCGATCACGTAGCAATAGCTATAGTCTATAGTCAGTATCTTTAGATTAAATCACTTGCTTTATTACGTTTCTTGCGCAGTAATTACACAGAGCCCGCGGCAAGCGAATCCTTTACCAAACAACTTTTTTTTTTCAAACTGGGTAAGTAAACCGAAGGCGGTACCAGCCGGTTTTAAAAAAGTAATGAATATTTACTATATTTAGCGGTCGGCCCTTTCTGTGTTATCTTGGCCAGTCTTATGGTCAGTAAAAAGGTAATTAGCACATAATGCAAGTCAATTATAACATATTTTTATTGTAATTACAGTATATCCTGCATACATTAGCAAGTAAATTATTATTAACAGATCCTGCGCTTTCTTTATTGGTATGAATTAAATTTAAAATTGTAAATTCGGTTTGGAATATTATTTCGCAGCGCACATAAATGCTCCAGGCGCCTTTAAAAGTCTAATTAAAAGTGTAGTCCATTTAAACATTGCATATTAAAGTAACGCAACTTAAGGACTCTTTCGTTTATCTTAGCCTTGAATTCTATTAATTTCTTTATTATTCCAACATCAAAGACGAATTTCTTCTATGGTGCTGTGCAAGACAGTTCTCCGACTGCTTTGGAACTAGAATTATTCGAATATAAATGTGATATTAATAAAAGCTGGAATATTGAACTAACCCATTTTGTGTACGACGTTTCGCGACAGATGTCAGAGCTGTTATAAAACTTTGGCGTTCTTCAGGGATCAGGGTATAGTTCCCAACTTTGTTCAACTTTGCAAAACTTATATACATGTCGATTTATACCATCAACATAGCAGACGACGATTGCCAAGAGGGGCTATAAGAATAGAGAAAAACATCAAACTATTGAGACTTTGATCGCTTTTAGATATTAATCTTAGATATTGCACTGCTACTGCGTTTGACAGTTACAGCCAGCATTACGCAAAATACAACACTAGTGGTGCTGGAGTTTGCTATTTAAATAAAACTGTATTTTACTAGCAAACACAGTATTATGAGTACTGTATTTTACTAGCTTGTGAACAATAAAAAAGTTTTTACAGGGAATACAAATACTTGTCTGTAAATATGGACTATAACTTAAGTCATCAACCAGGCACTTCGGTAGGAAAAGGGAGTGTCTTGTACAGAAAAGTCGGTAAAAATAGGAAATCTGTGTGTTGGAAAAGGGATATTGTTGAATTTCATGAGTGCAAGCAAAACTCAAAATAATCCAGAAATTTGCTATTTTCATTATCTGAACTTTGTAAATATTAGAACCTTCCCAGAAATTTTTTCACTGATATAGCGCGTTCGAGTTCGGTAGTGAATACTCAATTGCCAAGACTATACAAAGCTTGCATATTTGTAAGCGTAGTTTAAAAATAGAATGCATAAAACGTTAACAAAAGAAAACGAATTCGTAGAAGTGAGCGGCGTATTATGTGGCTCTTTTGCAAAAATTACGCCGGCGCTATGTGAGTATTTGCGTCGTTGTGTTGTTGAGGTTTATTTGCGTGTGTCGCGAGTCTATAAGGACGTTCACACGAACGAACACGTGCGACCACTGCTGTCACTTCTACACTCCTGCTTTTACTAAATATTTAAAACAGACTTGTTATTGTCTATGACTGAAGAGTCTAGGTTATTTTTGGGTTTGAGTTCCAAACTATTGAGCTTGATGTTATAGTGTTCTGTGTTTATTTTCCTTGAATTTAAAAAAGGAAGAGGTTCTTAATTCGTAGTTTTTCGTTTATTTAAGAATGTACACTTTCAGTCTGGTCCCTTTCACATTTGAAGAAAAACACTATAAATTTTTCACCATTAAAAAATGCACTCGCTTTAAAGTTGGCTATATTTTTTAAAAGTAATTATTTATCGTCCGAGTTTTTTCTCTTGACTTAAGATTATATTTGGATTTATTAATGGATTCCATAACAGTTTTAGCATATAAAACGGTACAAATGAGTGAGTCTTTAATATTGGCATCTCAATTCATATTCGCCATGACATTACCGGCGGCAGTATTATCCTGACGAATGACCGACCATCTTTTAGCCATTATCATCTATCTTCTTCTAGTAGAACTGATTACATCTTGGTTTTGCTATTTATAAGGTAGCACATAGAAAATATATAGTATCGGTAATACGATACACAGATGCGGTTATTATAAAACAGCTATTTTATTGAGTCATTTATTAACTTATTTACTGTGGGTTAACTGTTGGAATGTGAAATCAGTTTTAGATATAGGCCATGCTGTTTTAAAGGCGTCTGTAAATTTTAATAGTTTAGTAGATTTACATATTAAATAATAAATAAATAATAAACATTTTCCGACATCTAACACACAACGCCATCTAGTCCCAAACTAAGCAGAGCTTGTATTATGGGTACTAAACAACTGATATAAATACATATATATTTTTTTGTAAATACATACATATCATACATAGAAAACACCCAAACTCCGAAACAAAAATTTGTAGAACCTACAAACAAATTTGATCCGACCCGGGAATCGAACCCGAGACCTCAAGAACAGCAGTCGCATATGCTACCGCTGCGCCACCGAGGCAGTCAGTCATTGATGTAAGACTATCATCAGACGTTGGAATCAATATTTTATTGACACGAGGAGTCGTCCAATCAAAGTATATAGGATTTTTCTATAGAGTGTATGTTTGTAATATTATAAAATAACCATTTTTTACTAAACGCCTGTGTAGGTATAAACGGTACATATATCAAAGACACATTTTTTAAATTTTTGGCTACCTGTCGTTTGTTCTCTAAAACGTCTGGATCCATTTTGACAGGACTTTCACTAGCAGATAGCTGATGATATAAGGAGTAATTTAGGTTACTTTTTTAGACGGCGTTACCTGGAGTTACTGTTGTACCGCGGGTAACACCGTGGGCTAAGCTAGTTTTAAATATAGTTACTGTATAAGAATAAAAAAAAGGTTTTTTAAATAATCATAAAATTTTTGATGGCGGAGATAGTACACTGATTATTATCTTAACTATAGTTTTGGTATAAACTTGAATGTCTTAAACTTGAATAACTATGGCAATCTTCAAGTTGTTCCCAATAGATTGTAATACATTTTGAATTTTGTGTGCATGTATATGTAAACCATATCTACCTACCTATATCTACACTGTTTTGTTTTTGTTTTTGATTTATTCCTCATTGTTCGAGGTTATCCGATATCACGCTATGATCCTTAGGAGTGGAGCAGTAACCAACGCAGGTGAAACTGGGTACTAGCAGTATGTGGAGGAACGAGTGTTATGTCCCTCCAACACAAAGGGAGGATCCTCCGACCAGGCGAGTTGATCATGCCTGGCGGGCCACTGCCCAAAAGGTTGACATTGGGATGATGTATATACGCTAATCGGTACAAGATTCCCAACTGAATGCTGTGCTTAAAAGTTCCAAAAAAAAGTAAAAAAAAAAATACCAATGTCTTTTGTTTACTAATATCCAATACTTTGTCCATTAGGTACGCCAAGAATGTGGTCTGCCGTCTACGATGGAGTCTCCAAACTTTGCATCTCCACAACCTACACCTGGGTCTATCCGAAGAGAGAATCTGCGAGCACCACCACCAGATACTGAACTGTTGCAATTTGCCGCAACCCTCGCCTCGACGAAGAAATTGTTCGCTGGACTTGCAGATAGACTTTGCGAGCAGCCAGACTTTGCAGTAGAAGAAGACAGTTCGGAACGCTGTTGGAATGGGAATGCCGTTGCTGAGTAAGAATTTATTAAGTATCTTTGTGTCTCTTACGAACAAGCTGTGGATTACTAGATCTAGGAATGCTTATAGTTGTAAAAGGAATGTGCTTACACCGTTTTATTGCCATAACCGATTTGTGTGTCGAAATACTCTGAGAGATGTTTATCTATTTCTTAAAAGATTATTTGTAGAGATATAATTTTATTAACGCCAATGTCTTTCTAATAAAACCGTTACAAGTTGTATAATATTGCATAAATTATAGATTAAACTAGCTTGTGTCCGTGTCTCCCCCGTTAAATGTCGGTTATCGTGACAAGAATATCTTATGTATTTGTCCAAGGTTCAATCTATATCCGTACCGAAATTCATTGAAATCAGTTTAGCTGTTTAGCCGTAAAAGCGTTACAGACATGGATAGTTTATTTTCCATTAGCTTCAAATATTAATAACTACTATTTCTTTGTTCTCTAGTTACACCAAGCCTCTCGTTTCATCTGCATCACTGAGCGACCAGAAATATAACCCTGAGATCAGCGGTAGCCCACCTCAGGATTTGAGGGTAACGGCTTTGGCAGACAGGCTTCAACAGGCTCGGCAGGTAAGTTAGCTCACACTGCTATTGAGTATTACAATAGGACTTAGGATTATCGAGGTTTTAAACCTCAACAACAATATATAAAAGATGATATCTTTTTAACAGAAATACACATAACACACATGTAACTGCCTCGTTGGTTTAGTGGTTAGCGTAAGCGACAGCAGATCAAGAGGTCTCGGGTTCGGTACCCGGGTTGGACAGCTGTTGGGTTTTTCTTACAAGAAATTCTTAATAACAGCCCGGAGTATGGAATATGGCAGTGTTTCCCGCCCGTGCCTCGGAGAGCGCGTTAAACTGTCGGTCCCGGTTGCCATGAATATCTATGGCAATCGTTATTGGGAAGTCAGTGCCCTCAAATATGCTGAAAACTAGTTCAGCCTTCGAATTCAGTTCACCCTCAAGGTTGCGGAGGTTCGATGCCAATCGCTCTAGTTCAACTAGAGCGATTGGCAAGCGGTTGAACTTACTAGTTTAACCGCTTGCCAATCGGCTACTGCCGACCCTAAATCTTGGGAGTAATAAAGGCTAGGATGACGAAGAAGGCGATGATGACACATAACGCACTTGTAGAAAACACTTCACAATTGTTATTCTGATTAACTAGGTAGAGTATCGCTCAAGAGTTTGCGGTGTGATGATGAAATCGGTTATAATTAAATAAAGTATATTAAAGTGGATTATCGAATGACTTTAGTCTTCAAAAGTTCTAGAAAAAGGTTTACGTATGCATATATATTATATTAAACGTGGTTTAAGAGGCTGAAATCTTCTTTCTAAAGACACAGTAAATGACCGTTGATGATCTAGATTATGTCACAAGTTTTAGAAACCACTAAATGTAATATACTCATGTTGTCTTTTTAGTTCCCCGAAGCTAAAAATATCCTTTTAAGTGCTTACAGGGTTTTGTATCTCTGTCCTTATTCTACAGCTACTTGTATCCTACTCGCGGAGCAATGAGGCCCCAGCAGATTCGTTTATGCAAGGAGATGAGGCGGGCGAAGAAGGCTCTGGTTCAGGAAGGAGCTGGAGCTCTGATGACTACGATACGGAGGGCTCCGGAGACGACGGTTCTGGCGAAATTGAAGGACGTAAGTATAAAAATATACAATTAAATTATCAAAAAGACCAATTTAAAACTAGTTCTATCTAGGACCTTGACAATTCTTAAATGATATAAGCATTCGATTTTAGAATCACACATGTTTCTAAAGTCTACATTTTTTTATCGATCTTTACTCTAATATGTTTATTTGACAGAGAAACATACTGTCGATAATAAACGATTCTCAATTTCATTACCTATTTATTTAAACGCTTAAGATTATCTACACCTATGCTATGAATCCTTTATAAAAGTTTCTGAAACAGCTACCTTATTGCCTATATTAAACATTCTGTGCCGTAGGAACGTAAATGAGTGTCATAATGTTGTACAAAATTTCATAATGCAACTCTTTTTTAAAAAAAAGAACATTGTCAGGCACTTTCACTACTACAACACTATATTCAAAAAAAGAACTGCTATTCGAATTATTTGAATTCTCGTCGTAGCCCGCCATTTTTGTTCGATATCAGTATTGCAAAAATGTATTTATATAGAGGATTCATAGGGTTTAGATGAAGTTTTGTATGCAACTGCACATTCGAGTTTTAATGCACCTTATTATACAACAGTTGCATAAATATCTATTCAATCACATCAAAAAGTGCGTCTAGTGTCAATTTCATTCTGCATTTAATTACATTTGAAGGTTGCTAATCCGGTTAGCGTAATCTACAAGCCGAACACGTATGACTCAAAATTAAATTAATTCTTTTAATCGTATCAAGATGTAGGACATAGCGGGCAAAGTACCTTTTACGACTTTTCCCATATTTGTAAACATCTTGTTTCTTGTACATAAATAAAAAGTAATAAACATATTAACTGCCGATCATTTATAAGATCAAGACTGGGTGCACCCTGCTCGATCAACTTAAAGTTTTTTTATCTACACCCATGGTACAAATCTTCTTTAAAAGTTTCTGAAATAGCTAGCCTATTGCCAACATTAAAACATTCTGTGTCATAATAATCACAATATCATCCAAACAATGTTGTACAAAATTTGATACTACTCCTTTTTCGAAAAGAAAATATTGTCGGGTATACATTTCACTACCACAGCGTATTTAAAAAAAGAAAGAACGAATTCACGCCGTAGCCCACCATTTTTGATCGATATTATTATTGCAAAAATGTATTACTTTGTTATTTACAAAAATAAGTGACATAATTGATAACACACCACCAGATATTTCTAATGCAGCAATGGACATTTCTAGCCAATTATTACCTGAAAATTCGAGAAAACAATATTAAAATGACGAATGGCCTTAACCCTCTCCTGAGAGGAGACCCGAGCCCAGCAAGTGAGACATTATGAGTCGTTGATATTGATGATATTAAAAGAAGTACCAAGATTTGTACATTAAATTCTGAAGATGTGCTTTTAGTATATTATCAAGAATAGCGTAGGTGTAGATAAAGCCTTAAATAACTATTATGGTCATTATTTAGTTCAAAAAAGCCATAACCAGTTATGATTACACATTTATGACTTTATTTTTTATATTTACAGTAATAAGATAGGTTGTGATAACCGTTTTTTTTAACAGGAAGCGGAATCGACACGAACGATTCGTCACCAGACACGTCTACACCACGAACGGGCGGAAGCAACTCCTTATACCCCTCATTACTTGTTACACTTCTACTCGTCGCCAGTATCGCACTCACTAATGCCACATAAACGCCGCATAACACAAGTAAGAATAACCATATCATTTGTATGGCACCATGAGTGCGAGAACGCGTGTTTGACTTCTAAATAGTAGTGATTATAAAAGACAAGACGCCCTGACGTCTAGTGCGATCGTTTTCTGGCTAGTCCCAAACTACGTTAGAATAAAAATCCAATTCATATTTCCGCATATTTGCAAAAATGTTTGTGAAATGTTTTATATCAAATTACAGTATATCGACTGTAATTTCTATTATTTTAAATATGTATTATTGATAAGATCGCATTTAAGATCTTATTGGTTTCATCTTAAATGTCGGTATAGTTTAAAGAAAGTAAACAATTTGATATAAATATATGCTATAATTTTCAAAGAAATAAAAAGACTATTTGAGGATAGCGGTATAACAAATGATGATACAGGTAGCTTAGGGGTCATCAATAACACCAACGTTGGCGCCAACACAGTCATTGGCAAGTACATTTGATTAGTAAAGCAAATTTAATGTAAATTAACAACTGTAATTTATGAAAAAAAACGGCCAAATATTGCAACCTACAAATAGACTAATTATTTCTATTACAATTATCGTTGTAATTACATGCAACAGCATATGCATAGTACGACTTATGATTCGTAAATTGAATTGTGAAGACATTTTGAGTCGAAATCATGGTTTTATGTAAGCTCTCAAAGTTTGTAAATGTAACAGTACATATCTAATAATGTACAGTTCATATTTTGTTTTTTTTTGTAAATATTTAGTTTTGACGAATATACGTAGATTTAGATGATATATTATAATTGAAGCATTACTATACTTCTGCATTTATAAACTTCGGAGTGTTCGTGGAAATTTAATGTCATAATAAATTATTCGAGAAAAAGTTTAAGCATTGTTGAATACTAGCTGATGGGCAATAATTTTATTAAGAAAAAAAAAGTATATCGATTAGAGGCGAGTGAAAACTCTAAAACTAAGAATTTTATGTACAGTATGTGTAAATACCCGAAATCCTACTTTGTCTAGGTGCTTAGCTAGTAAATTTATTTCGTTGCCATATTAATATTACGGATATTATTATTTATAAAATTAATTAAGTCATAATTGAAACTAAAATTATGTTATGTGATACATATTAGTTGGTAAGTTAGCCTTTATTTCTATTATACTGTGCTTATGATTACTTCTGTGTATGTTCTTGAAGCTGCGACTGTAAAATCAATTATTGTAATCTTGTATTGGCTGTGGTATGGGTGTGTTATCGGCAACTGACGTCAGAAAGAAAATAGCCCTTGAGATCGATGCTTGAAAGAAAAATATATTAGCATATATTATTTATTATAATCGTTGAAATAATTTAGTTATCAAAAACTAGCATGTGTGAATGATCTATCAGATTGCCTTCCCGTTATCCCCCGTCGTCCCAAAGGTGAAACATGTAAGTAAAATTGAAATGGTGAAGCTAAACAAGTCTTAATATCTACTATAAAACTGTAGGAATATTCCTTACTTAAAAGTCCGTTCAATAAACGTTTATTAATAGATGCATCAATATTACACAGTAGTCGTATCAATTCGAAGTCTGAAATCTTACCTTAATGGTACAGATTGACTTTAATTGCATCCGAAGTTCTCTTCGAACACCAGTGAGAGTAGGATATATAGTTAAGCGACTAAAGGGACGAGTGCTTCACGTCTGCCCCTTAGCCACGGCGCAAGTTTTTCGCGTCGATTATCTTTCTATAATCGCTAAGGCCTTTTTTCTTTTCTATTATTGACTAATAATTTGTTTTCACCTTGTGACTTAGCGTTGAGAGACGTCATTGTATTTGTTAGTTTTCTATTAACGTGTACGTTTGTAGAATCTCAACAGACAGAATTTTAGAATCTCATCAATTTTACTAAACATAAAAATCGTTACAGTTTTTAAATAAAGTTGTTTGTTATCATAAATTAATGTAATTAATTACATGTTTAAATCATATTTAGAGACGATGATAAACTAGTGTGTATAAATCAATTAATGAATTTATGATTGTGTGTTTATACAAACAGGCTTAAGTTTTGATTTATTTGTTAAAAATATATTTTTAATGAATTGTAACTTAGTATTAAAAAAAAATAAAAATAAAATAAAAATTATTTCAGTTATACGTAGCAATAAAATACATTTGTAAATTGCTTTAAAGAATAGTGAATTTTATGTATAAAGTCAAAGGCAGTCATGTAATGGCCGCCTAAATGTATGTATAATAGACAATGACTTAATGAGACTTCTAGAGAAATATGGAACTTAAATAAGCAGTATGTGGAACATTAACGTCTTAGTATAGTCCACTACTGGACGTAGTAACCTCTTTAGAAAGGAGTTTGGAATAAGGGTTTGTGTCAATAATTCTTACTAGTTTATTTCTTAGATGGTGTTGACACTAAAAGACTATGGAAACTAAGTCTTTTGTTATAAACTTTTTATCAAATGATTCTATCTCCATTATAACACTGGGAACTCAAGCCATTATTACTAATGTGAACATGAAAACGCGAGTGGTATCATTGATACTCAATTTCAACAATAAACATATATTCGAATGATATGTCTATCATAAGCTCGAAGGGACATGGTGTGGCACGAACCGTAATATGTATATATGATGTGACGTCATGTTCGTCGTCAATTTAAATAATGCTTTCAAAGTTTCTCGTAAATAACAGACTTCCTTAATGTACTAAGTAGCATTATAATAATATCTTTATTCAATCTTCTTAAATAAAGTACAATCTAATGTTTGGAGTCCATTGTTAAACAAGGAAAGCCCTGTCTGACTTCGTTCCTCGTAATGTTTTAACATTAGTGCATTAAGCCGTTGAGACAGAGTGAAAGCACTGGCAAAAAAACGAACTGGTTCCGTTTCTATCAAAAATTTAAAAGATTATTTATTTTAGAAGATACATATTAATTAAATATATTTAGAAAACATCCAGCTTTAGTTTCTTCCAGAAGTATAAAAACTAACTGTTACCTTGACGCTCCATGGGTTTTGACATTCTCTTATCGTATTGAGCGTGAAAAGATACCTATTTGTACCAAATGACCTGCAATAGTCCTTACAAGCTCGACTCATGTTCGAAAATCGAATCTGAGTCAAGCTGTTTTCTTAGCGCTGATAATATTGTGAATAAGTTTTTCGGGAATATTCCTGTAATCATCATGGAATCGTTTGCGCAAATTTGGGCTTTATGACAGACATATTTCGGTAATAAAGGTTTACACTTTGATACTTTGACTTGAACGAACGTATGCGACTGCTGTGCTGCAAAGAGTTCGGTTCCCGGATCGGACTCCATGTTCTGCAAATATCGGTTACAAAGTCTGGGCTTATTTATGTATATATCCTGTCAGCTGCTGATATTTATGTCGATGTATTAAAGAAATGTACGAATTAAATGACACTCTATGTTTCATGTTCGCTTTACGGAAATGTATGTAATGAATGAAACCTTGAGTGACGCATTTATATTGTTCTACGAAAATATCTTCCATATTTCTCTATAAGTATGTACTGAAGTCGTTGATCGGAAATGGTTTAAAGATGTGATAGGACCAGGCAAGGCAAGGTAACATGTCGCTACAGCCGTGAAAGGCAATGAAACAAATGTAATTACAGCAAAACTTTTGCATTGTGGCCAATGTAACTGTTATTATAATTTCACAATCACAAAAAAAACATTCGCCTCGAAAATTCTTTAATTCATCTTCACCTAGCATTTTATAAAAAGAAGCAATCTCTGGATAGAGCTCGAAAAGGGGTTCCACTTGAATAAATCTATCAGCGTGACAACTAATGGGGTGTAAGTAATAATACTTACACCCCATTAGTTCAACCTGGAATTTCTTTTGACCCATGATTTTTATTCGCCATGGAGATTCTATTCACCTACGATTTTATTCATCTTGCAACATTTTTTGTTGGCACTGAACAGTGTATACACGTTCACAAGATTGATGATTTAAAATTATCTATCTTTATTGATATAAAAAAGTATTTATATCAAGTGTGTATTTGTAGCGACATGATACCCAAAGTAGAATGTAAATATTGTTGGAAAATATATCACGTGGAAAGAAGACAAATGCTGTTATATCTGAGTATATAATATGGAAATAAAATCTGTACTATAAATTTATTTTGTTTTATTGAAAAGTGAATGGTTTTAATGTTCTCTGTGTCATATTCAAATATAGAATCTTCATTGGTTCTTAAGTGGGTTTGTTTATAAGTTTCCTTTTTAAAAAAAAAATTCGAATCATCAGCTTGAGTACAAAAACAAACTGATGCTTCGAAACTTACAAAATGATAGTATTTTATAATTTTAAAATGTTCTAAGAGAAGACATATTCAAAAATAGTAATAACTTTGCCATATGTTGACTCACAACATTGCTGATGTAGGTACCGATTCCTTCTAATTCAGCCTAGAAATTCCAAACTTCAAAACTTTCAAAATTCTTTCTTCAATATTTTTTTCAAAACTTTCAAAATTTGAAAAAACTAATAGTAATTGCAAAGAAAGAATGCCAAGCCGTATATTAAGTCAATTTCCATGAATAGCTTTTTTGCAGATTATTTTTCAACGTTACGGAGGTCCGAAGTCAGTCGCTCCGTGGAATTACTGATATTCAGGTAAAATCGGTTGAACTAATAGCCAAATCCAAATCATTTTGGGAATAATAAAGAAATAATATAAAAAGTATGAAATAAAAAATAACAGTCGACAAGTCTTATCCATACATGCTGGCATTTATTGCTTAGGAACAATTATATTCTGCTCGTTATTTCATTTTGAAGTATTTTGCTTTATTTTTCATCATGAAAAATATGATTAACTCTTTTAATTTTATTGTTTTCCAGCAGTAGAAACATAATAAATGCGCTTTGTAACATTGTATTATTCTGTTTCAAGATTTATTCGATGCAGTTAAGGACTGAGTTTGTCTAATATTTTTTTTTATAATTGTTCTTAGGAAGGTTTCTTAAAGAAATATTTTCAAGATTAAACATGTTTGGGGGTTTTGGAGGGAAAACTTTCATAGGCAGAGCATAAATGAAAACGTCTATAGAATCTATTCACAGTAATATATACATAGACTACCACTGATAAAAAAAACAGTTTTGTCTTGGGTACGGTCAACAAAAAATGACAAGACAAACAAATAAAAATATTTTTATGAAACGGTAAAACATTTTTCATATGCCTTCTATAGGAACAGGCCGACTCTAAACTATGATCCTTTCTTCAAAAGGCCAATCGAGACCCTATACTGTACTCGCAATAAACGATTTAATTACACAAGAAATGACATTTAACGTAAAATGATCCGAAGAATGATTCTTTTGTAGTATATCTGCATAAGACTATAGTGACCCTGTGAGTTTAGATGCCACATGGGTTTTGACTGCGACTTTACCCGCAAAGGCATATAATATACGCCGAATATACAGGATGGTAGGTCTTTTCTGTTGTACACCGTGTCTTAAGTATTTAATACCTGCAAGAGTAACAGACACACACAGTTGGATTAAAGGTTTTTATAAAACATGAAGGAAATAGGAAACAGAAAGTCTAAAATCCGGATCGTAGAATAAGAACACTAATCCAAAAAACAAAAAGTAGACTATGTGCTATTCTGGGCTATATTATCTCGGTGCCTGATTTCAGCATGACCATCTAGATCTGCTCATCAGTTCTGGAAGTTATTAGGTAGGAAGAAAACGTATTTAAGCTTCGATCTAAATTGTTTTTTCTTCTAGCCATTGAAGCAAACCTTACTCTCAATTAGAATAAGCCTGTCAAGCAGTTTTTCTAAGATATTACTCTACGAAATACACTCTGACGATTGACATCACTTCACACATTCTAAGGACCTTACTTCGCAGAGAAACAAGTTCATAAAAGCAGAGTTATGGCCATGCTCACTAAACAATTAAACTCAATCAGACGTTACGTGTTTGAGCAACCAACTTGTAATTTATAGCCAGTTAACAAATCAATTAAAGGTATGTGAATTTAATGTATTTAGGGCTACCAAACAAAATTTTAACCTTTACTGTCACAGCCACACTCTAGACATAGCCTGCATAGTGGGCTGGTTTCCGTTGAGACTGGTCGCCGTGGCGGAAATCGGCTAGGAGAACATCATCATCAAACCAATTATTACTTTGATGTTTGGGACAAACGTCGTGAATTTAAAATTGCATTATTGAAAAATAGCGGACTTGATGTGACATATAATTCTACGCTACAAATACGTATAGTAACAGTTTTCTCTGCATTTTAACAGTTCTTTACCCTATAGCTGCTGAACGAAAGCCAAGGCTTACCAAGCCTAGGCTGACACAGTGACGGTACGATCAAATACCAGCATTCTAAAAAAGGAGTACAACTTTGCCCCCAGGTCCTTTCAGAGAGACATTGCGAAGGCGAAGTCGGAGCACATTGCTAGGATTGGCGAGAGGCTTGAGCGTCTTCCTTTGCATTCTCGCATTCTGGTCTCTTGCCAAGGCTATCGAAGGGAATTTCTGTAAGCCATCCCTTCCGCCTTTGCACTTGAGAAATAATCCGTTGGCCTATAACGCAAAGGAGAATATTATATAAAAAAAGCTAACCATCCCGGTCTTGGCCTGTCCTCATTCATTTACTACTAGACTGCCAGCCACGAAAGTTGTTAATTTTTTAAGGTATGGCTCCCATTAGTTAATTGGCAACCCTAAGTGTGCCATCGGCCTTAATTACCTTTAATGAGTACTAGTTACACATCTCTGAAGATGAGACTATCGGAGAGATCCATTTAAATATTATAACTACCTACCTACGTAAGAAACGTTGGCTTATTTAATCTGATTTTATCTTTAAGTATTATTACTTATGGAGGAACGGCTGTAAGTGGAAGTCGCCACATTACTAAAAACTAATCAAGGACTGAAACAATGAAGAGTTCAATGCTATTATGAAATATAAGTCTCCTCTTGAAAGTACCTGAGCTTACAAGAAGTTACAAATAAATAAATATCAATTATCGGACATCTAGCACACAACGTTATCTAGGCCCAAACTATTATATATTATTGTATTAAATATTTGTATTATGGGTACTAGGCAACTGATATAAATATATATCCATATACTTGTTTTGTAAATACATACATATTGTACAAAAAAAACACCCAAACTCCGAAGCAAATATTTATAGATACAAACATTTAGTCTGTTTGTTATTTAAAATATAATTATATCAATAAATATGTCTCTTCTGTCTGTCTATATGTCTCCTTGGTGATGAATTAAGAAAACGAAGTCGCATCATTCTTATTCTCCCATAGATGCCTTAACAGCCGACTAAAGGACCAAACAGCGCAAGACATCAACACTGCAAAAGAAGCATAACTTGTAACGAACACTGTACCAACCGTACCCCTTTTTAAAGAGAGGCCTATGTCTTGTAGTGCAGTTCAAACTTAGACTCTATGCTTTTGATAATAAAGCCGTTACTTTTTAATGGTATAAGGCAGTTGCCACCACAAAAATGCAGGAGACTTGAGATTTTTATGCCTGAGAGAATAAATCATCTCGTTACATACTTCAATCAGCTCTAGATTAGCTACACCAAGTACCAACTTTTATAAACGCAGGCTATAAATTATTCCGTTCCCTTTCTCTTCGATTATTTCACGCGCCATTTTCACACATATAATGTATATGAATAAATCCACCAAGACCTTATAAATAACCTACGATATATTTAGTATAAGTAGCCATAGACGAACGTCTGCACCAGCCAATCGAATCCATTATTAGATAGAATAAGTCAAGAGCTGTATCAGACGACCATTTCATGGGCCATTTATTCTCGAGGTCGGCCGACTTCATTCGATTTATACAATTACTTACATGAAAAGGGTACTGCTACTTTATCTGCAATCAATACTCGGTCATTGGCTGAAGATACTGTTCAAAACTTGCGTTTAACTTGCATCTGTTACGCAACTGATGTAATCTTATGCATCCTATACACGATAAGTTCCAGACATGCTATTGCGTCGTGTCACGGAATTTGAATGTGAAGAATATTCTCTGACTTAAGTTTGTAATTTAAATTGTATTAGTATTGCGTGAGTACAAGGAGCAGTTCACTATCAAGCCAAGTCTTAACTTGCATACAAATAGAAAATTATTTTTTATGACAATTGAGATATTGATATTTTTTATATCCTACTTTCTTTATATTACGGTCTGTTATGAGAACTAAAGTGTTTTATAGACCGGTTTTTATGTTCTACTATTTTTTATGTGTAACTGCAATTAAATTATTTTACTTATTGCTTATATTTTCCATTTAAGTTAGTTACATCTCTTTAAATGCATGATTGCTGAATATTTAGATTATTTTTTGTGATTTCTGTATTCTCATTTCAAAAGTTAATTTTTACTAGATCGGGATTAGCTAACTTGATCATTGAGCATTCGGCTTTGTAAGCCCTTTTTTTTAACATGTTAAAGCCGTCACCCCACCGGGGTTTGCGGCGGGGCGGTTTGTCGGAATCGGACCGACTAAAACCACACGGTGTGCCACTTTGCGCCTGAGAAGGGAGATATCCGGGAACTGCTGTTATTAACACTTTTGGACCCCTCCCAGTGCTTACATTATGTTTAACGGTGATCAAGTTTCGTGACAACACTGTTATGTACTATCGACCAATTTCAATCATGACCCAGGATAAGCTTACATTCTTACATACATTAAATTATAATTAGGTCAACATTTGATAAGTTAGTCGTGCTTGAAATTGTAGTACCACAATTTACTGGAAAACACCAAACAATAGGTCAATCCACAGGGATTCTCGCAACAATTAAAGCTCCAATCTACGTTATCTAAATCTAGCCGAGCTCAGGTCACAGTGTCAACTGGGATCTTTATTGTATTCTACCATTTCTGAGAACAGAAAATTTACGGCTACGGATAATCAAGTGACGGATGATGTGATAATTGATGATTTGAGATATTCGATTAACCCAATTATACCATGAATAGATACTAATCTGCTTAGGGATGTGGATTCCTTGTTAAAGCTCCTGTTTTATTCAAGTACTTCAACATCAACAGACCGTGGCAGTCCACTGCCGGCTATAAACCTCTCCAAGGACTATCACTGAGCCCGGACTGCTGCTTTTGCAGTCATCGTCGTCTAAAAAGTACTTAAAACTTAAAGTAATCTATATAATTATGTGTTAAATAAATGCGATCTGCGATGTGACCTGAATCATAATACATAAGAGAAAACCACATCCAAATTGGTTCAGCCACTTCTGAAATCAACGTGCCAAAAACACATAGACAAAGAAAGAAAAATTATATTAACTTGTATTTTAGTTTTGTAACTTAATTTAGGACTCCCTTCGTCAGGTTTTCTTCAATAATTAATGTACAGACATTGACCTCCTCGGTTCTCCATGCAAGACATGAGATTTGAATTGAGACAAGAAATTTGTTCAATTTGAACGAGTTCTTGAGATTTGCCAAACACACTAACAAGCTCTTCAGCTTTTTGATATTAGAATATATTATCTGCAGATGAATATTCCAGTTTGTAATTAGTGTATAATTATGTTTGTAGTTATCGTAGTCTATAAAATAAGCATAAAATGTTTAACACCCTGCAGTGATGTATAAATATCTACCATCATTAGATTTTAAGTAAACATTAATGTTTATTCATTTAGTTGTTTTTCTGCTAAATTAT
Source organism: Hyphantria cunea (assembly GCA_003709505.1). Classification (NCBI taxonomy): domain Eukaryota; kingdom Metazoa; phylum Arthropoda; class Insecta; order Lepidoptera; family Erebidae; genus Hyphantria; species Hyphantria cunea. The sequence continues at coordinate 495,878 of PKRV01003623.1, read as the reverse complement.
ACATATACTTATACTACATTAATGGAAAATAAGTATTACATTCTAGACGGCAGCTTCTCACCATAATTGGTACAATAGTGTGCCGGAGTGACATTATCGGTATCAGTAATTATTTTTATTTAAAATTATTGCGTACATATTATATAATCCTAATAAAATGAGTGGCAAAAAGGATTACTACAACAGTTGGCGGTCTTATCACTCACGGCGATCTCTTCCAGACAACCATATCATGGACATCAGATTGTTGTGTATGATTTTTAGTAGTACACACAATTAACACAATTATTACAATAAGAATTTAAAAATAAAAAAGGGGAAAAAATAGAAAAAAAAAATAGTGATAGTAATAAAAAATAAATCAATAGAGGTTTATACCTGCTCAAATACACACTCGTTCTCCATAAACGTGCATTACTAAGCAAATATACAGTAACCTACACAAAATATGTACCAGAATTAGATTATTTCAATACAGATTTTGCAATACAATGTTTGAGGATCGAACAGAATGGCGTGCATTGGAGAGTCCTATGTCCAACAGTGTACTGGAATAGGCTGATGAGGATTATATTAAAATAAGTATTAATCGTTCTAGTAGTAAGGAATTTGGAATACATAGCACATGTGACTTATTTCATTTACTTGTCAGCTTGTAGACTATTGTAGAACTGAAATCTAAACTTAATTTTCTGACCAGTTTTTTTATCCAATAGTTGAATAAATAGAGCATCACATACTCGTATATACACGAAAATGGAAGAAAATAAATTAGCAGGAATAAGGACTGCCAATAGAAAACTTATAACTTAGAATGTTATTTGTAAAAAAGTTTATATTTAATATTAATGTTAATATTAAAATTATCAACATCAAACTTTAGCATGTCGGTGATGCGAACCCATAAGATATTCCTCTACCAAAAAGTGTTCAACGCGGCCAAAGAAGTATTCACTTTGAAAATGTCATGACAGCACGTCGGTGACATCAGCATGTCGGTGACTCGAGCTCGTAAGATTTTCTCCTACCAAAAAGTGCTGAATGCAGGTAAAGAAGCTTTCACTTTAGTAAATGGGTCTAATTAATTAATTTCAACAATTTATTAGGATAATTTGTAAAATAAAGGACCTACAAACAAAGAAGTGGTCCGGGTCCTCCCCAGAGTAGGCCGGTTAAAACAGATAATTTGTTTGAATTTCCGGCTTCCAGAGGACATGTTTCGACACATCTTACACTCGACTATATGCAAAGCAAAGCCATAGCCATAGATAACCATAGATAGATAGAAAACTCTTTGTTTTTACATCGTATTACAAATTGACAAGAAAGTTTAGAAAATGAAAAACATATAATGTACAAAGAGCGGCTTTATTGCTCAAAGCAATCTCTTCCAGGCAGGATGGACCAATACATATCGGAGATGTAAGTTGACGGTACAGTAATTCCATACTGTACCGTCAATAGTCAATTAGGTATTTTCACCTAATTCATCTTGACAATACAGGACATCTGTGACGTCTGTTTGGGTAGATCTATAATTTTTATCTGTAGCTTCAATTTAACGTTCATAAATGTCACTTGGTGTCTTATTGAATAACAAAAAAAACAAAACAAAAACAACAACCCATAATGTCCCACTGCTGGGCTCGGGTCTCCTCTCAGGAGAGGGTTAAGGCCATACGTCCCCACGCTGGCCAAGTGCGGGTTGGGGACTGGCAAGAATACGTTGTGGCTACGTAAATCTTGCCGTTGGATGTTTTTAAGCCGCCCGAAGGCCTCCAACTAAGCTTCACGACTGTTATCATATGATAACAACCGGGACCGACTGCTTAACGTGACCACCGAATCACGGAGACGCTCATGGTAACATGCCACTAGCGGTCACCCATCCAGGTACTGACCGCGCCATCGTTGCTTACCCTCGGTGATTGTTTCCAATCACCGAGTGCAACTGGGCTATGAGCGCCTTATTGAATAAATGATTTTGAATTTGTATTTACTGATTAATATATATATTTAGAAATAAATACATATTATAGAAAAATTATACCCAGACACAGTACAAAAGCATTTATTCACAAAGACTTGTTCTTATTGAGAATCGAACAACGACCTGGGTTAGCAATCAGAATAATTAAACACTAGATACTCTACCTACTAGTACCTACTGTAGATACTCTACAGTCAATTCGTTAAAAGATTCACTTAATTGTTCGTATTTTGAACAGTATGAATAATTACTAATTAAACTTAAAACATGGCATATCATTTTACCTGCACAACCAAACGAGATATAAGTTACAACTTAATTTTGCTGTCCAAATTATGACTCAATTATTACTTGTACACATACAGTGAATATTTATTAAAAAGCAATCTTATCTGACATCTAAGATTTTTACTATGACAGTTAAATTCATTATTCCTACCTTTATTAATGTCTTGGTGGTATCCGGAACATAAATTATAAACTTGTAATTTTAATGCATAATTAATATGTTATTTTAGACATATAATAAATTCATTTTGAAGTCAAATTAATCTGTAGTTTTTACTGTAATATAGAGTAATTAACTATTATGAAACGGTAAAAAACTGTAAGCCAATCAGGCCGTTTTGTCAGTGGATTATTAAAGGCTTTTGAAGCTTTTTATGATATGAAATGGGGCTAACGAGCAGACTTATCGCCTACTGGTAAGTGATTACCGCCGTCCATGGATATCCGCAACACCAGGGGCGTTAGAAGTACGTTGTCGGCCTTTGAGGGATGAGGGAAAGGTTGGAGTATGGGCTTCCGGTATCATCACTCACTAGATGAAACACAGCGCAAGCGCTGTTTCACACCGGTTTTCTGTGAGGCCGTGGTATCACGCTGGTCCAGCCGGGCCATTCATGCCAAGGATCTCCCAAAGTGTAAATTAACTGATGTGATGTAAGAAATATAATTTGAGTAAATGAAACAATTTTAGGTCGCCGGTAGCCGTTGGATGCGGGCGGCACAGCCCCCTAACCAAATTGATATTTTACAAACTAACAAGTGTATGGAAATGACCTCACTCTGGTCAAAACAAAATATTTGCAAACTAGCTGAGCCACCCAAACTCTTTTACGTCTTCTATTGCCGTAGCTTAATAACTTTCTTCCATTTTTGCAACACTCATTAGTGCTCCGCTCCTATTGGTGGCCTGCCTCGATAAATGGGCTATCTAACACTGAAAGAATTTCTCCAATCGGATCAGTAGTTCTGAAATTAGCGCGTTCAAGCCAATAAAAACAACTCTTCAGCTTTATATATTGGTAAAGATAACACAAAGGAATAGAAGCATGAAGAGACATTGGACGCGAAATTCTTGCATGTTGGCTAAAGGAGCAGTACCAGCAGCTGTCGCGAACCATAGTGCAATAGACGTCTATTATCCAGCAATAGACGTCTTTCGACTGAGATAATGTTAATGAAACATGTTTAGGTATATAATATAAAATATTAAACAAATTATATATATTAAATATTGTGGATATAAAACTATACAAGTTTTCTAGCCTAGATCTTTGTCAAGTCAAATGAGATTATTTAAACTAATATTATAAAGAGGTAAAGTTTCTAACTTTGTTTGTTAGGTTGTAGGGGGTAATCTTCGGAAGTACTAATCCGATCCCGATGTTTCATTATCAGAAAGCGACACTATTGAGGAGTAACATAGGCCACATTTTATTATGATTGAACAAAATTTTTTTAAAAAAATAGTAGTATTTGTACATCATTTGCGCATGACAATAGCGCATGACGGTATGGGTCGGCTAGTTTTTAATATATGTCAAAACGATAGACCCGTGTCATTTGTGCATGAAATACTGTAGCATGGCGTCATGCGCTATTGTCCAAGAATTTATAAATTATTTTGTTGTAGATTTTGTTATTTTAAAAAGTCATCTCCTGCTCTAGGAGATGACTTACTATACTTTTTGTGTCGCGGGGAAATTTACAAACACATATGAAACGGACACAAAAACATCCAGACTTAGAACAACAATTTATGGATCACACAAAGCGTTGTCCCATGAAAGATTTGAACTAACAAGACTTGGTGCAATACAAAGCGGCCCGGTGACCGCTGAAACCACTAGGCCAATCGTACAGTCTATCGATTTGAAGATTTACAATCAATAAAAACGTTATAATATAGTAAAGGACATTAAACGACAATAGCATTTGCAACAACAATTTGTCTAAATTGTTTTATATTAAACATAGGAATGTAAACTATTCTCATAATCGATTATTGAATGGTTACAAGTGCCCTGTTCTAAAACAATTTAGTTAATTAACTGGTTACTTTCACACATAATTATTTATCATGATAATATCAGACGGTCACAGAAAGGAAATGGTTGTATTTATTAAATTAATCTTAACTAAGACCGGAACAGTATAGTAAATAAATGTATTATTATCGAAAGTCCCACGACCCACAATGCGTTATATTTAAAAATGTGCCAATGACGTCATGCCTCGTACGTTGTAATCATTTTCATTTATTTTAGAAGAGAATTTTAAATCTATCTTTAAAAGCTACTCATAAATATGTGTAAAAACTGTAAGAAATTAAAATAAATAACTAATTCTGTAAGGTTCAATTTGATTTTAAGAAATAAACAAAAAATCAAACAGAACAAAAACTAAAACATAAAACAAACCACAAAATATTTCGATAACGATTAAAATATGACAAAACTTTTTATTTTTGATTTGACGGAAACAAATTCACCAGCGTAATACTAGTTTTTTCTTTTTTCCAGTATCTTTTTCTCATCAGAAAGTTCGTATACAACAAGAAATTCAAACAAACATTAAGGAAAGGGAGTTGTACCAAAATGTTTTTATTTTAACGCAGGTCCTAAGTTAAAAACTCTCTAAATTAGTCATCAGATGCTTTCAAAACTTCTACATTGTACCTATTAAATAACACCAAAAAAAGTCCTAATTTAGTCACGCCACATTTGTGACATCGTTTCCAAGTTCTTGTTTTTCAATAAACGGGGCTCATAATGGAATGAGTTGTGAAATTAGGCCACACGATATTCCGTCATATATTTACCTATTGTAAAACGGGACTGCCTCCCTAACCCGGTATTCTATATGAGTAAATGCTAAAAGAAAACTAAGAAATGTATGGGAATGACTATCTCAAAGGAAAGTCACGTTTCCAAAACAAAATGCTAGCGCATAATACAAGAGAATCACGTTGCGATTGTTTAAAGAGAACGGATGCGAAACGCTTGCAGCTTGTCTAGGAGGGGTTAGATTGCCATGACTTGAAGAAGTCGAATTCGCCTATACGTATGTCCGTCTTGGGATTGATCTAAAGAACGGAAAATAAGTAGCTAAGACTGTAACTGGATGTATTTTCTAGAATAAGCCACTTGATTTCTTTCAAATCAAAAATATAACCAGACAAATGTAATGTTGAAGATGTATATAATACCTTTTACTGTTTTATCGTCATTTCAACGACACTGAGTCTCTCTCACGTTAACCGTGTTATTCAGAAATACACGTATAAAGAGTCATCAAATACCTGGAACGGAAAGTACCATGTTCTGTAAAGTTTCAGAGCTTCAAACAAGGGATACCGTAATTAGGAAATGTTACAACCGTACTGTAGAAATTGTACCTTTGATAATCAAATCTATTTTATAAAATGTGTTTAAATTAAGGATATATCGAACTCTACCACAGACTTGGTCATATTTTTTTAATTGAAAAGGGGTGGAGGTTATCTCTTTTTCATTCCTCCTTTTTTACTAGAGCGGAACAGAATAGGGAATATTATTAAATATAAACAAGTAAATATTTCGGACATCTAACACACAACGACATCTAGTTTCAAAACCGAGCACAGCTGGTACTTTGAATGCTAGATTAACTATTTTTGTAAATACAAACATATTATATATAAAAAGTACCCAAACTCTGAAACAAATATTTGCAGGTCATTCAAACATTGGTGCGACCCTGAAATCGAACCCGAGACCGCAGCATAGCAGCCGCATACGCTACCACTGCCCCACCGAACCACTTTAACATTTGCACTAAAAGTTAACTTTATTCAGTGATGTGTACTTATAAATTTTATGACCACTGTATAGTGACTGATGCAGTCTATACATATCTGTTTTGGCCTAGTTGGCCCGAGCTTAGAGGAACTGGGGCTCTTGCAACTCCTCTCAGTCTGTGAAAGGAAACAAAAGAAATGCTTTACACTTAATTTCTGTGAGGCCCTGGTATTGCACCGGTGGAGTCCCCCCAAAGGTACTCAAGCATGCATCCGCGTACACAAAGCGACAATTTTATGATCAGGCGAAATTACCATTAAATTGCTGGACATAGGCCTTTCCTTAAGAAGCTTTTGGCTTACTTTATTACGCTGATCATTTTAAGGTTTATTTTTCTTTGTAGTGCCTTCCTTCGTAGCCTCTTATGATACCCATGGGACGCATAAAGATCATGACGCTCCGTCTTAATCCGTCACCACATGAATTTCATTCTTGGAAAATTTTAGTAATAATACGTTTACAGTTTATCTACAAATATTTGCGCGAACGTCTTATAAAAGAATATAATGATTTCTTTCTTTTTAGAAGAATTTTTATTAAAGAATATAATGGTTCCCTTCTTTTAGTTGTATTTTTCATTCAAGCTCGGCTCTTATTAATCATACCATGACTTTATATACCTAGCCATTCTTTGATAAATAAGCTATCTTAGATATTTTTTTTAATTAGATCCAGTCGTTTCTAATATCAGTTCGATCGACGAACAAACGAACGAACTCTTTATCCTTATAAAATAATATTAGTGTATCAGTGGTATAGTGGTCATGTATTATAAGCGAATCATCCTTAATCACAGCGTTCCCGTTGACCACTGTGGAATACGGATGAAATACCTCCTGTCGTAAATAATCTAAGCAATGATTGATCATGTGTTGTTACTCGTGTTGCTCATCAAGTCCGTTATGAACAGCGAGGCGGTGTGTACGAGCGGTTTCTACTTACAATGTGCTAACAAGCTCCAATTAAATTTAAACGATGACATTTTTATTACAACCCTACATTAAAGGGTCCTAACTCATTTTAAAAAGCTGCAGTAAAGTCTGTACTTCGCTTGACTGATAGATAATTTGTAACATTACAGGTATTAGAGCCACGCTAATTTCAGCACGAACGGGCAACTCGACCGGGTCGGTACTACCCTCGCACAGAAAATCAACAAGAAATGACAGCGTTCGTGCTGTCGTGTTTCGTTGGTGAGTGCGAGACGGCTCAATGATGTACAAATATTACTAGGCAGCTCTAGGTGTTTTTTTTTAAATCTTTATTAATTTAGAGACTTTTGTTACATAGTAATATGTTAGTCCCATCGTACCTTATCCTATGTTGTATTCTATATAAAATCCAGTCAAAGCTTTTGATGCGTAAACATTTCGAATAAGTCAAGTGCAGCATTTGAGGTAGGGTTTCCTAAAATGTTAATAAACATACCAATATCATAAATATTTAAATCGTATTTACGCACCAACGCCTCCCTTTGTGTTCGATACTTGACACACTCCGTCAGTAAGTGTTGGACATCATCAAGAGTCCCACATATCTCACAGACCGGTGTATATAAGTGAGTTATCATGCTGCGTTATTGCATTGTTTTATGTATTTATTTTAGTTTTAGAACTGTGATAAAATAGTTTTAATTCTGCTCATAAGTTGTTACAACTGCATTAACAAAATGCATTCCTACGTGTTCTAAACACGTCGTGGTTAAAGTTTTCTTAGTATGTAAACTAGATGGCATTGTGTACCAGATTGTAGAAATTATTTTACGTTATTTTAAAATATTTATTAAATAAAAAACGATTCAGTATTTGTTTCGATATTTATGAACGAGCTTAATGGTGAATATAGTAAAAAAGCAATATTTTATTGACGGGTCAAGTAAATCGTACGCAAATGTTTGATTCCAAAAATATTTTAATACGCCATACGTCAGGCGGTACAAATGTCAAACGGGCAAACGAACATACGTATCACCTGATGGTAAGCGATTACCGCCGCCCATGGATATCTGCAGCACCAGAGGCGTCACAAGTGCGCTGCCGGCGTTTGGGGGATGGGGAGAAGGGTGGGAATGGGGAAGGGGTTGGGTTATGGGCCTACGGTATCCTCACTCACTCGGTGAAACACAGCGCAAGCGCTGTTTCACACCGGTTTTCTGTGAGGCCGTGGTATCACTCCGGTCGCCGAAGCGTAGCTCTCCCACGGTATAAAGGCATTTTCAAGCCTAATTTAAATCAATCCTTTTTTATTTCAATCCAAGAATAAAATAAAATAGTGAAATAAATAAAATGATAAGACCCATCCTTACTCACAAAGATTTAATCTCGCCAATAGGATTCAATTCGCGTCTTCCATGTTTCTGTCGTCGGCAACAACGAAAACTTTATAGATTTGCTCGATTGAACTTCTTAAAGGAACGACAAAAGTGCTTTCGTTCCATTCGTATATCATCTGCCTTTTACTAACTTCTACTTATTTTGAGATCGAACGAACTTCAGATTGTATTAAACTACCTTAGAAACGTTCTACTTATTTCGAGTTTTATGCTTGCTGTCACACTATCGCTTACTTACTCGTTGGTTTTCACGTCTTCTTTATATAAAAACTGTTTATATAATAATAAAGTACACATTCATTTGGAATTTTCAAAATTTAGTAGAGTCACGCTGATCTCAGCATGACCGGGGCGGTACTACCCTCGTATAGAAGATTAATGTGAAATGATAGCATACGTGCTGTCGTGTTTCATTGGTGAGTGCGAGACCGGACACCCAATGATGCAGAAGCATTGTGTGCATTCGCAATGAGTATGGTGACCACCACTTTTGGATTCACATAATCCTGTTTTAGAATATTCATTTTCCCTAAACTTAATTAACAGACTAGTCTTGAAATAAATTCTAAGGCGAGTGGCGCCACATGCTGAAATACAGGTCATACCTAGTTCGGTAGTGGATGCTGTTCGTAATTTTTTTGGCCCTACAATGGGGTACTGTAACCTTTTTGGAAAGGTTACTCAATATGATCCTGAAGTTACACTGTATATTCTATTTCTTATAACTTCCCTCAAATTATCAGTTTTCAATAATTTTGGGAAATTAAGACTTCTGTCTGTTCTGTCTGTCTGTGTAGTACATATTGTTTAACTAACATAAACTTTATATTAATGCGTTGTAAAACTATTATTTTAAAAATGATTATGCTCCCGAATTAATGATGTACCCTATTGTCTAGCCTGTTTAAACATATGACCAACAATTTTGTAAACATTTTTCTGAGAATAAATAGTACTGAGAATAAATAATACTACTAAATAAAAAAAAAATACTAAATATTAATTGAGTATTTTTTTTCAAAGGAAGCACCTGTTATTGTTTTTACTTGTAGGTACAAGTTTTTTGGACTTTATGTTACTCGTAGAATATATCTATATTCATATATTTTAAAACTTTTAAAACATACAAAGGAAGCGTTAAACTATGTTGTATAAAACTGAACTATGCATATGAATGTATCAAATAACGTGTAGATTTTTTTGTAATGATGTTTTGTATTTCAATAACTAAACAGACAAGAACAGTTCATAGCGTCATCAACAATACGACTGGAACGCCATTTGGAGAGATACAAAAATGGCGTAGCTCGGGCAAACAGCTGATTTTAAAACTTTATTGTTTTAAGAACTCAAAAACTCGGCCTGCAATTTAAACATCGCTAATATCATCACTTACACTTGCAGAAAACTATTGTAACACAACATCTCAAGTTTGATCTGATTCAAAAGTTTCAAAACATACTAATTTTCAATTGTATTTTCAAGTGTTGCGCCTAAGTGCAAAACACATAATATCAAACATTTCTATTTACTCCTATTTTATGAAATAGACATAAATTTAGAACTGGTTTCACTTTTCGTAGAATCAAAGCACTGCGGCTATAACCAATATTGTGCAAACACTTTAGCATGCCGATAAATAAATAATAGTTAGTAACCACAGAGCACTGAAGACAAAGAAGGACGTATTCATTGCAAATGGCCCAGTTAGATTCAATTTGTGTTCCATTGCTATATCGTCGTTATTTATTCACGCCCGCCGTAAACCCCATGGACAAATATTGGTTACACATACATTTTACAGTAGTAGCCGAAACAGACACATGGAGAGAGACTTTCGATTTTACAATACTAAGTATAGAATCACTATAATCCACGTTTTCATAAATAACTAAATACAATTGTGCCCAACATTCGCCGTAGTCCCAATAGCGACGCAAAACTCTCTCCCAAATCACAGCCATATTCTTGAAAGCCATAATGATAGCAATAAAGACGTTACTGTGTGAATTTTGTTGACGTAACGGTCTTCAAGCTCCTAAACTTTACGACATGGCCGGCGGCTGTTTCAACTCTTGGCGGCATAAAATGTTGGCGATCACGGTCACAGTTGAATAATGAATGAATGGTTGCTCGCTGAGAGTACAATTTTAAAGGATGTCAGCAGAGACCATAAAACGTGAATAGTCGAAACGAATAAATTATTAAACACTAGCTGCGACAAATTCATTTCAATTCCTTGTTCATCCCATTGGGATGCTACATTTTTACGGAATAATAGTAGCCTATGAGTTCATATAGGAAATCGGCTACCTCCTTACCAAAATTTATAAATATTGTCCATGCGTTTGAGCGAGAAGAAATAACTAAAATATAAATACACACTCACAAACTCTCGCCTTATTATTATCCTTTTTTTAAGGACAATTCCCGCATTATGAATAAATCCCGCATTATGAGTAAATTCCTGTGTCGCGGGGATCTTTACAAACATACATGATACGGACACAAAGTACACCCAGACTTAGAACAACAATTTATGGATCACACAAAGTGTTTTCCTATGTAGGATTTGAACCCACAACACTTGGCGCAGTAGGAAGTGGTGTGGCGACCACGGAAACCACTTGGCCAACCGTGTAGTTTTTTTCAATGTAGCAATTTGTTTGTATTTCATTGTAAGTGAAAAAATCCTGTTTGAATAAGAAAATTAAACAAGCGACAATTTTTACCTGTCCGACTTTAATAGTAATTTTAAATAACAATCCGAAACCAACTTCAACTAACACATATTTCGAATTATAGTTTCGAAATTTAATATCTTTCGTATTGCATAGATTTACACAGAATTTATATTAAAAAGGTATAATTGCTAAAATAAGCACAACGGAAGTATATTAACATAATAAGATGTTTTGTAGGCGGTGTGTTGACCGCTGGTTTATACTAGACGCCATTTGTTATCCGGTAATCGGCTATTATGACACACGTATTCTGATAGAACTATCGTATTTCATTCTAGAGATACATATTTTGGACGTACTTTAGTACCAGTTTTTGTATCAGTAATTAAAAGTCATGGCAAATAATTGGTTAACTGCCGTTTCATATTACGGCTATAAATGCAATTAACTAGGCGGGAATTGAATTAGTATAATAGCTTTGACACCTCTTAAAATCGACCACCTAATCTTATACCTAAACTGCTTAAAAATGTACATATATATATTTTTATATTTACAAACCAGCTATTTCCTGCGTGTATATAGAATCAAAGAATCTCCATGGCCAATTTCAATGAAATAGGTGCAGAAGTTTACTCCTAAAAGGTAGCAGAAAAACAGAGCCAATTTCGATTTTTTTTTGTAGAATTGGGGAGCAAACGAGTAGACGTCGGCCTTCGTTCATCCTGATAATGAGCAATTACCACGTCCCACGGACAGTCGCAACACCAGAAGCGTCACAATTGCTTTGCTAGTCTTTGGGGTATGGGGAGAGGGAGCTCTGTACAACAGAAGGTTGCACACACACTTGCTCACCCACTGACATAATATCAGAGGGTAGTCAAAGCAAAAAAGACATCTCGTAGAATAATGCGTCAGTTGTCTTTCCCAAATCTCGTGCCCTATGAATAATACAAGTTTTCCCTGCTAACAGCCGTAATTTTATACTCCAAAGGGATGATACACGCATGTGCCTGTACTTCGCTTATTAAGAGCAATCTACCAACAAAGGGAACCTGTAGCCACTGTAAATGGACACGAATGTATTGTTGACCCTTTAATACATTAACCATGTACATATCTAAACTTATTTAGGCCTTTATCTTAACGTTTATTAAAAAAACAATGTTTCAAATCTTATTAATTTAATCCCACACACAATGCGCTCTAAAACACTAAACAAGATTAATATCTACAGAAAACAATTCATTTATATCTAAATGCTTAAACGTACTTCGTGCCGATCACAACAATGAGTACAACTCCATTCTTCCCAGTCAGTTGACGGGCACCCACCAGTTCAACAGGAACACCAGTTTATAGAGACCTCCTTCACCCTGAACTTTGACACGATATTATATAGAGGTGAGCTTTCAGACGGGTCAGGGTTATTTGGTAGTTCATTCCACCACCCACAGGCTGGGCCTATTGTCTCTAGTTGCTTATCTGTACATTATTTATAATGACTGAGATAGAGCATTCATGTCAGCCTACACCCACGCGCCGAACACACGGCTTGAGTATCTTCGAACGATTTTTATGGTTTTTTAATTGAAAAATACAGTAATTCGGTAGTTTTAATATTAACCTGAATATTTATTACAAGTTTTATTGCATCTGATCTAATATTTAATGTGAAATAGGGTGGGCGTTTTCGTATGAATGAATCTTTAAAACAAGTTCTACCACAGAAAGCATTAAGCTGTCTTGTAGTCGTTTCCCTAGAAAGTTACCGATTATTAAGAATTATACTTTTGTATACTAATTTTAAATACTTTCAATCAATGTTTCTTTGATAAGAAGTAACCTGTATTGTATCCGAGACAATAATCTATTGATAAGTTATACTTATAACTTATAACGAGGTGATCCGACAAAGAACCAGGGTCATTGACACACAGGATTAGCAAGCTGAAGTGGCAGTGGGCTGGCCACATTTGCCGTAGAACCGATAACCGTTGGGGTAAACGAGTTCTTGAGTGGAGACCGCGTCTCGGCAAACGTAGTGTAGGACGTCACAGGGCAGGTGAAGCGATGATTTGCGCAGGACGACTGGCAGGAGCTGGATACGAGAAGCCATGGATCGAACTAAGTGGAGTGCAATTGTAGAGGCCCATGTCCAGCAGTGGACTGCGATAGGCTGATGATGATGATGATGATGAACTTATATTGCTCTGTGGATATTTGTAACAATTTAGTGTTAGAAGACTGCCTCTGTGGCGCAGTGGTAGCGAATGCGACTGTTGTGCAAGAGGTCTCGGGTTGTATGATCTGCAAATATTTGTTTCGGAGTTTGGATGTTTTCTATGTATAATATGTATGTATTTACAAAAAAAAGTATATAAGTATTAATGTCAGTTGTCTAGTACCCATAGTACAAGCTCTGCTTAGTTTGGGACTAGATAGCGTTGTGTGTTAAAATGTCTGAACATATTTATTTATTATATTAATTATTGACTACTCCGACCGCGTGTATATCAGTTATCGCACTAAAGAGTAGCATATCAAGAATTTAAGTAAATCCATATCAAATTTCATTAAAATCAGCAATCAGCGAAAATTGCGTGAAAGTGTAACAGAGATGCTTTCGAATTTATAATATATTAAGTACAGATAGTTAATATTGTAAGACATACATACCTTAAAAAGATTAGAGTCGAATACTTTTTGCTTAAAACTACCAGCCTTCTAATTTATTTAAAAACCTATACCGTCTAATAGGGAACAACATATAAAACCTGGTAGAGATAAAACTCCCTACATAATACACATATGTATATAACATTGGTCTCCTTTATTCCTCACTTAGCATAATTTGAACACGCGCTTCTCCGACAAGATTTAATTTAAATGGAATTAGAGAGAACACTGTTTCAATTTGAATTAAATTATTTCTAATTGACAAAACTTTTAGAACTTTTACTAGGATAAGGAGTAAAATATTTTTAAAATTGAATGAATTAATTATCCGTAGTATACGCGACAAAGTTACTAAAATGCTAACGCTAATGCGTGAACGATGGAAGTGTATTGTGATAAGGATGGACAAGATGCAGAATGAACACGCACAAAGCCTAAAAGTATTGTCAGTGGATGTAAAGTTGATGAGCAACAGGTTATTTTTGTCATCCGTAGTGAAGAACAAAATCTGTTAAAAAAGTTTTAAATACGGAAGAGCAGCGAAAGATAAAAGAAAGATTGATAGACTCTAAAAATAAGGAACAAGTTAAAAAATAGAGTTGCAGTACACTGATGAAGCGCCATTTTTTATTTATTTTTAACAATTTAGCGTTAGAAGCATCCTTTCTCTATCTACGGTAGCTTAGGGACTCCTGTATCAGGAGTCCACCCTCTTCCATAAAAAAACATAATAAAACTTATATTTATGCACGCTAGACTGTTGTTTAACAAAGATAAGTATAAAATGTTTAACTTAAATTCTTATACAATATTCCTACATTAACTGCCTCGGTGGCGTAGTAGTAGCGGTTTCGATTCCCGGGTCGGACCAAATGTTTATATGATCTGCAAATATTTAGTCCGGAGTTTGGGTGTTTTCTATCTATAATAGGTATTTATTTATAAAAAAGGAAATACATGTAATTATATCAGTTGTCTAGTACCCATAACACAAGCTCTGCTTAGCTTGGGACTAGATGGCGTTGTTAATTAAATGTCCGAAATATTTATTATTATTATTTCAGTGTGTGTGTGTGTGCTCAGTGTGTTATATGACGTTATATAACGTTTGAACTTGAATTTCTGTGTAATGTTTAAATGACTGATAAAGTAAAATCGATGAAGAAAACCCATTACTTCGATTTTAGACAAATTTTTGGAAAAAATAACGATAATGATTTAGTTTTGGTTATTCATTTCTAAATTTGAAATATAAGGCAACCTAACCTTTTAGACTAGAGCATCATGTATTCAAATTAATCAAGTTACGACCATACATTTTCGCTCTCGGAACAACATCAAATAGATAAGGTTGGCGTCACAACCCTTATAAACAAATAAACAGAATATCAAAGCAACCCTCACCGCACGTTTCACTTACTTTAACAACGTATCTCATTATTATTTTATATCAAATGTAAATGCGTATGCTCTAACCACCAACACGAAGATACCGCTTTTATACAGATATTTATTTCAAAACAGAATTTATTAGGATTAAGATATTATTTATAAAAACCCACTTAAATATGTAAATAGTGTTACACTCGCTCCTATATTCACAGAGAGATAGAATGCATTATACACCTATATTAAGTTAATTATTGCGGTTCCGTACCCAAGTCTGTAAGTCTATCCGTCTGTGGCCAGGCTATATCTCATGAACCGTGATAGTGAGACAGTTGAAATTTTCAGATATAATGTATTTCTGTTGCCGTTATAACAAAAAATACTAAACACGAAATAAAATAAATGTTCAAGGGGGCTCACATACAACAAACGTGATTTTTATTATCTCTTATATATGTATATACTACATCTTATATTGTTATAGTATAGCGATCAGCTGTCTCCTATAGCATCGTGCACATAAGGAATATTACCCACTTTGCGACATTTTTCATTGTTACTCACAGAAAATCGGTGTGAAATAGCGCTTCCGCTGTGTTTCATCGAATGAGTGAGGATATCGCAGGCCGATATTTCTTTTAATCTGTGAAACCCCATCGGGCTGTCACCCCACTGGGGTTTGTGGTGGGGCGGTGTGCCGGAATCGAACCGATTAAATCCACACGGTGTGCCACTTTGCGCCTGAAACGGGCATATCCCAACCTTTTCCCACATTCTTCTCCCCATCCCCCAAAAGCCGGCAACGCACTTGTGATGCCTCTGGTGCTGCGTGATACGTCTGCTTGTTTGCCAGCTTTCACAAACAAAACTGGTCTGGCTTGTACTCGTCGTAGCATGATTAATGATTTTCAATTCGAACCAGTAGTTTTCAAGTTTACCGCGTTCCACCTTACAAACAAACCTTCAGCTTTATAATAAAACAGAAGTAGTTAAATAATTCATTTTATACTAATTCGACGACTATACAATTGTACACACGCAGATTTTATTAAAATTTAAAGAGTACTTAGAGAGAGTCTAGACTACTTAAAGCGAACTCGAGACAAATTGACACTGAACTGTCATTGAGGATAAATAACTTGATAAAGTGCAAACACATTACAGTAGCACTTGCTTATCTGTTCAAGTGGACTACAATATAGAACTTACCGCATATTTTATTTTTAATCAAAGAATTTTAGAAGTCAGATATTTTGAATTAACTTTAACTGACTCGAAAACTAGTCTACGTAGGACAACAGTGTTGTAAAGAGAAAGAAAACTTAATACAAATCATCTGGCGTGGTCCATCAAAACCTCTTTTCTAAAGAGAGGCTATTACCCAGTAGTGGACTATTTAAGGCTATTAAAGATGTGTTACTCATGGGTATTACCTTATAGCCGTGTATCTTATATCTAGACTGTGTTGTTAATGAAAATACCTAATACATGCATATTAACTATGAATCTTTTAACAAACTCGGACGATCACAAACTCAGAGAGACGACAAGCTCATTTCAAAACGACGCCTGTTCTCGATTACGTTTTGAGACCTCGAAATTGATGTTATTATTGGATTGGAAGAATATCACAGAATATGTATTTCATTATCAGCCTTGGTTCGATCTCCAATCGATGATTTGACCAGCATTGACTCAATCCTCGGCTTCTCGCAGCCGGCTCCTGCCAGCCTGTGCCTGTGGACGTCCTACACTACGTTTGTTATAACGCGGTCTCCACTCAAGAACCCGTTTACCCCAATGGTTATCAGTTCTGCGGCTAATATGGTCCACTGCCATTTTAGTTTTCTAATCCTGAATAAGTATTTCAAATAAACTAAACTTCGTAATGTCAATATAAAATCGATAAAATTTTAGAGTAGTAATTTATGAATGGTGTTTTTTTATTGCAAGATGAAATTGATACCTTTTGCGTAATTCATAAAGTTTATTTTTATTACTATATGAACGTAATAAAAATTCGGTTACTAATATATACGAACTACAAATCTAGCCGTTCATGAAAGACAGGTTGTTTCGAAATAAAATCTATTGGCGTTTCATTTGTCTTTACTTTTTTCTTAATTTGATCAGAGTCTTTTGTCAACATTTCATGCCTTATGACTAGGCACAACTTTTTTTTCGGGGGGGAAATTTCTCGTGATAGCAAACTGTGTCAATGTACTATCGACACACTTGAATCATGTCCAACTAACGAAGATTTCCCTCCTTGACAGTGCATGCCGCACTTAGGACGCTTTAGATAGTAAGCAAGCTCCGTCAATACTGGTCGGAGATCAATGCAATTTTTACCTTTATCATCACTGCAGTAGATAATAAATTATGGAAAAAAAGCAGTACTAATCATATTCTGAATCTTGGCTATTTGGGATTAACTACCATTCAGAACAAATGCTTTTTTGAATACTACACACATGGTTCTCTGTGTAATTAAGTGACAGATAATAAGGTCTTTAACATGAAAATGCATATTCACGCAAATGTCGAACTAGCTGTATTTGAATGTCTGTAAGAAATTAAGCTTATGTGGGTTATGATTCCAATTTGTCCATAGTGCATACGTTCATATTAACTCTCTAGATGATTTTTAAATATGAAAGAAACTCTCTCCATCAATAATAACTTTATTTCTAGTTCATAAATTTTTAATATACAAAAAGCGCACAAAAAAAAACAATTAAAAATCTAATAATGATAAAACGACATTTCGTTATGCGAGCACGTGCCACGGCCCGCCATTGCGACCGGTAATAAATAATAGAGCAGAGCAACAGTGTTAATTGACATTCGAAGTTTAAAACTATCCATCGACCGTTTAGAAACGTGTCTGGTCGTAAAAATGTCTATGGCCGCCCACGGCATAGACACTTCAATTTGTTTCACTTTAATCCGTGAAGCCAACTGATTAATGCCTTTGTTAGGCTAATGAGACTCATCTGATGATGCATAATCAATAAATGTAAGCTCGTGCTCAGGTTTCTTCTGTTGAACCAGTAAAAGTCAGTCATACGCCTACGGTAAGTTAAATTATGGAGATTTAGTTTTCAATTCTCCTGTGTTTTGAATTTAGCCGATTAACAACAAGTATAGCTGTCATATTTGAGAATAAGCCTAAATCCTGCAATTCATGTCATAATACACATAAAAACTATGTAAAAATTAATATATTTTTGATAAATCTTAAAGATAATATTAACAAAAATAAAGTTCGACTTATCTGATTTTGTCGTAAAATGAAGATAATGTGAACTTTGATCATATTATTTAATGCATTCTGAGTTGCTCCGTTAATGGAGGCCGTATCATTTTATGATGTAAAATTTACGAGTTTGAGTTTCAGATTTAGATAATCTCTGCTATTAGCTACTCCACAGATTTTCAAAATTCTTGCAATAATGACTATAAACTACATTTTCTTTAAAGTATTTGCTGTTTTGTCTCTTAAAATTATTTGCGTATATGCTATGTGTGTGTGACACACGAACACACAGCCTCTTTGGTCAAGTGATTAGCGTACGCTACTGCCAATCAAGAGATCTTGGGTTTGATTCCTGGGTCAAGCCTAATGTGTGTTGTTTCTTACAAGAAACTCGTAATTACAGCGCGAATTACGGAAGCTGGCGGTTCAGGGTAAGGGACGGAGAACCTTAGGAGAACACGTGATGTCGTTACTTTTCGGTTGTCATGAAAATTTATGGCAATTGTTATTGGAAAGTCAGTGACAACTATAAGTAAGTCAACCAGAGGAAAAAATGAGTTTGAGCTAAAGCAGCTAGTAATAGGCTCCAAATAAACTTGGGCTTAATAAAAGCTAGGAAGAAGCTCACCTATATCACACACACCATATCAGTAGCCTTTAATACTGCAAAAAAACAGATTTAAAAAGACAAAAAAATCTATGTACTGAACTAAGCTGAAACAAATATATTTCCACTTTCAAATCAAAGAAACGCAGGTGTGGAGGAATGCAAATATGTCAAGAAAATGCGACTCAAGCCCTCGATTAAAAACCAACACCATTTCAAATGTACCTCTAACAAGGTACCTACATCGGTTTTGTTGCCTCTACAATATAATGAGATTAAAATTTATTAATAACCTATGGATTGGTTGTTTAATAACTAAGCCATTCAATCAAGCAGTTTATATACAAACAATTTTATTAATAAATCTTGTAAATGGAGATTCTTGTAACAAAATCATGAAAACATAATATAGTCTCAGTTATGAAAAAGTAGATATTTTATTACGCATTCATAATCTATAAATATATAAGTATTTCACCCGAGTAACTTGTGACAGGAAGGGCTATACTCAAAAACAGTGCCCCTATCATAACCTTAAAATTATATACCTATTGCACGTATAATACAAATATTTTCAAATTCGTCTAATCAATATTTAATGTGAAATAAAATATGACCACCTAATCGTCTTTGTTATAGAAATCTTTAAATCATTTCAAGAAGATGATCTTCAAAACAAGAGTTCAAAAATTTATTTTTATTAACCAGATGAAGTTTAGAAACTATAAATCGACTTCGTAAAAACTTTTGATGGGTATATGTGACCTCAACCATTATTACGAATCTATTATCACCTCATTAATTATAAGCCGTTCAATAGTTTTAAGGCTACGATGAACTTAGAAACATAGATAGACTGCCAAAAATATTACCCTTCCTTTTAGTTTAGCCGTAGTCGAGTAAAAAGCATCGCCAATATTCATTGAACACACTTCGTGTATTCCACAATGAGTCCGAGTTTTATTTTGTGGGTTGCCTGTAACCAAATTCAATCCAGTGTGTATAAAATATAAAAAAATATGTTCAAATTAAGAACCTCCTTCTGTTTCTGAATATGTTTAAAAGGGAAGACGAATTCCGCAAACTTTTCTATTGTTTATTATTCCTAGCAGCAATGTCGTCTGCGTCACCAGAAATGAACGTGACTAAACCGCGATTCATTTGACAGCTGTGTGACAGCTTTATCCTATTATAGGATACTTAATTCAACATACACATCACGCCTGTACTGAATGACATGCTATACAAAAACGGAAATATACAATTCGATAACTAAAGTCATAGAATTACAGACATCCTTTTCTTAAGAACAAGGTTATACGTTATTTTAAAGATATAGGTACTTAATTTTATTTCATAGTACTTAGTGAGTCTATAGAATATGATATAGAATTTAGTAACTGGGTCAAAATTTAGTTTTTCTCCCAATAAAACCCAATTATGTATTAAAACCGTGATTAATTGTTTCATAGAGAATCGGGCCGACTCGACTTGGATGGTAGTAAATAGTGCCCTCTCACAATAGACAAACCTATAATGACAGCATTAATGTCGTGTTTCCTTAATGAGTGCGAGAACATAGGCCCAATGATACAGAAACATTCGATAAAGCGCCATAGTGTGGGTCACCAGCATGCATTGTTTTTGTATGCATTCGCAATGAGTATGGTGACCACTACTCTTGAATTATGCTCATGCTTTCCATCAGGCAGAGTAGAGCACTTTGGCCAGCCTATATTAAAAAGGATAAGCATATCTAATCTCTAGATTCCTGAGAACGCAGGGCCCATACAGAAGTATGTCGTATTAGTATTCATTTTTTTCAAGCCGATTAGGAATAATTCGTCGATAATTTGACTATAAATAACCATAGAATGTAAATTAGAAAAGAAAACTGGGATTAGAAGCATTAAATATTTTTATTAAATTGAATTCAAATAACTTTATCTCTACTTCAGAAAAATGAAAACTATGTATTTTTAAATCAACACCTAACATTCTCTTTAGAACGTGTTTTATAAACAAATGCTTTCGACTAAAATCTCTGGTTTTACGGCACAGCTAAGTGTCGAGAATCTTGTCACGTTTCACGCACCTTTAAAGACGTGTTCATACATAAATAAAATAACAAGAATACTGTGTATGTACCTAGATTTGTGACAAATACGGCCGCCGACAAGGCTATTCGGAGACGATGATTGTTCTAATTTATACCGTAAAGAAAACAACACAGAGTTTAATTTGAATTGCAATTGCGACTTAGTACCTAGACAGTTGCTTTAAGTTGCTGCTTAGTGGACTCGTCGGAGCTATTAAGGTTTTGGGTAGGGCTGTCATTGCATGGCTATACGGATTTGTAAACAAGGAATTCGGCACAAAATTATTGAAGTGAAATTTCTTTAAGCGCGTTGAGCACTTTTTGGGTGAACTATAATCATGAAATTGCGCCATCTTCACCTTACCCTTACCATGAGCTATATGTATACTGTATATATATGTACACAGATATATCTCCATGGTTTATTAGTGCACAGTAGGATTAAAGTTTAAATTGGTCATTAAAACTTCTTTACAAACCAAAAATAATTCAAAAATAATAATATGGTTGACGCATTGAGATATACCTACAAAAGCGCAAACTTCCCAAAGAATAAAGGTTATTAAAAGTGTTCAGATTAGACGAATTCCTATGGAAAACATGCAGAAAATCTTATTAAATAAAAATGCGGGGCAGTCTTTGAGGACTACCCATAGAAGTAAAAACTAAGTAACTTGTGAATTGTATCGTCAAGCAATTGATCTATAGGTGTATCTCAACTTCTTACCTACTTACAAATCTGTATGTGGTCCTTACACCGGGTATAAAAGTGTTACTATGAATGCGAGCATAAACGTTTAAATATTTTATCTGTATCTCATATCCACATTACATATTTATAAACCACACTATTCTGTTTATGCTTGGGGTTCCATTAAAATTATCAAAGGGTTAACTTACCACGGCATATCGAATGGATATTGACAATATGCGTCGTCATTCCGTATTCATACCTTTTTGCACCGCGCCCGGTCAATCACCTTGATATTAATCCACGATCGACAAAACATTTTTACTGTCGTATACTGAAATAAAGTAGTGTATTAAGAACTATGTGTATGTATGTATGGCAATTTACATCTTTACATAGTGCAAAATAAAACCACTTTCACTGTCAACAACCCACAATGTAATGTTAGCTTCATCAATAACCCATAATGTCTCACTGCTGGGCTCGGGTCTCTTCTCAGGAGAGAGTAAAGGCCATACGTCCCCACGCTGGCCAAGTACGGGTTGGGGACTGGCAAGAATACGTTGTGGCTACGTATCTTGCCGTTGGATGTTTTTAAGCCGCCCGAAGGCCTCCAACCAAGCTTCACGACTGTTATCGTATGATAACAACCGGGACCGACTGCTTAACGTGACCTCCGAATTACGGAGATGCTCATGGTAAAACATGCCAACAGCGGTCACCCATCCAGGTACTGACCGTGCCATCGTTGCTTACCCTCGGTGATTGTTTCTAATCACCGTGTGCAACTGAGCTATGAGCGCTGAGTCAGTTAGCTTAGATCTTTGAAACTAAGAAACTAATTTTGGAACGCGAACGAACCTCGGGCCACCTACGGTTACTAGATGGCCCCCTCCTGTGTGGAAACCCCGGTGTTTCCGTTGCTGACCCCATAGATAGGGCGCGAGAGCTGCGAAGCGTGCGCACCCCTCACCCGAGCCTGCTTCTGCTAGGGTGACAGGTGGCCACATCTGTCACCCTAGCAGTGTGATCTCCGGCACCCGAGTCGTCTGCTGTACCTGGCCCGTTCCCGAGCCTGGCGGACCAGGAGAGTTCTAAACCTCTCCCGGTCCCGCTTCGCCGTCTCCTTAGCAAGCATGACTTGCTCGCAGAAAGAAACGGCGAATTTCCACGCGCTCTCGCTCCTCAACATGGCCGTTATCATGTTACCGAGCGAGAGAACCCCCACCCTGATGGCCGCCATGAGATCACGCCTCGGCTCCTCCTACGCCGGACATTCTACAAGCGTGTTAAGCACCGTGTCTACAGTCTGGTCATCGCAATGGTGGCACTCAGGCGTTGGCTCCTTGCGGATCAGACACCGGTAATCTCCAAAGCATCCTTTTCCAGTGATCACCTGCGTCAGTCGGTATGAGAGGGTCCCGTGACGCCTCTCGAGCCAACCCTCCATAACGGGTCTTACCCCCGCAATAATGGCGTGCCCAAGCAGACGTATCGCTTAATGGTAATCGCTTAACATCAGGCGATACGTCTGCTCGCTTGCCCCCTAATACATAAAAAAATACATTCTACGCTATTATATTCAACTCGTCTGTCATCGAGAAAACCATATTTCTAAGTAAATTATCGTGATAATAAAGACCTGATGGAAGTTGCGATGGCATTCACAATTCGAAATAAATTGAATAGATAATATTACCATTATAGTAGGATTATCTTTTAAAATATCAATTTTATGATAAAAATAATAATTAACGTTGAATGAAACGTTCGAAGTGTTAAGCATTGATGAGATCATTGGGGAATTCGTGAATTTAAAAGCAATTTGATCTTTGACATGCACACCCATCAAACAAATGTGTTTTTTTCGTTTTATAGTTTTGTATCCTAACACATTGTCATTACAGGTTTTCTAGATTATAGATAATATTGAACGGATATCTGTAAGATACTAAAATGAAAATATTTGTTTTAATTGGCAACTTTCTATGGAAATTTAGTTTTAAAAATTATTCTAGTACACAAAGTATATTTTTCCACAATGGTTTAGTTAGTTATAAGAAATATAATAATCTATACGAATAAATAAAATTTAAGTGTCTGTTTGTAATTTCAAATTAACAGCTTTTCTACATTTCGTTTAACTAATTTCATATTTTACTTATATTGGTAAGTAAATCAATTTTGAAATTTTTTGTCTGTTTGTTCTGGCTAATCTCTGGGAGAGCTGGACCGGTTTTAAGGCGGAAGATAGCCGATGATATAAGGAGATGATAGGGAACATTGACTACTTTTTTTAAAACCAGCTTCACGCCGCATCTTTACCCATAGCTATTATTGTAAACGTACAATAACTATCGCGGGTTACACTGCAGGCTTCCGCTAGTCTATATAAATTATGAAAATTGGAGTTTCTGTTTGTAATATTAAATTAACCGTTTTTTACTAAATGCATATGTATCTATGTATACACGGTACACATACCAAAATATATTTTTTTACAATTTTTCTCTGTCTGTTTGTTCTGGTTAATCTCTGTGTGTGCGCTTACATTGTTAGCCGAGACGGATATATAAAGTTGTCGAACATTTATACGAGGACGATTCCACACCCAATAAACATTTAGTACAGTGTTCTAGTGTTTTATTGCGGATCACACCTGGCAGACCCTTGGAGTATTAGTCACTCTGAAACGGCTGGACTGATTTTGACGGGATTTTCACTTACAGATAGCTAATGATATAAGCAGTAGCTTAGACTTTTTTTAGACTAGCTTTGCACCGCGGGTCTCTGTCAAAGTTATGTTCATATCCCAACAAGCAATAAAAAATGAAACACGAATAGGCTTCAAATAGATACCGGAGTGATACCATGGCCTCACAGAAAACCGGTGTGAAACAGCGCTTGCGCTGTGTTTCACCGAGTGAATGAGGATACCGGAGGCCCATAATCCAACCCTTCCCCTCATCCCCCTCCCCATCCCCCAAGGCCAGCAACGCACTTGTGACGCCCCTGGTGTTGCGAGTGTCCATGGGCGGCGGTAATCACCTACCATCTGGCGATACGTCAGCTCATTTGCCCCCAATAATATAAAAAAAATGGCATACTAAAATACTGAGGAAATTCAGTATTTTCTTTGTAAACATTTACCAAAAAAAGTAGATAAGTATTCTATCCGTCAATCTAGCTATCATAAAACTAGCCCTTCTTCGTTTGAAACTGGATGGAATGATTGAAATAAAAATGGAAAATTAATGAAGAAAAAATGAAATAAAACAAAAATGACCGGTCAAATTTGATAGCCGTCCATATTCATTACCTCCGTCCCAATACGTCATGAGATATTAAAACATGATGAATGAATTATCAGATACAACATTAAAATAATAAGATAATGCCATTACGTATGTAATTTTCATAGCATAATCTGAATAATACGGACTACTGTGATGACGTCATATAGTCCATTTCGTCATCGTTTAACAATCATTTTTGTCATTTCAAAGTAACTTTTTTCTGTTAACGACCTGCAATTTAAATACCAGTCGCCCCTTGATAAAAGGTTCTCGTCGAGCGCATTGTCAAAATATGAAACTAACGTTTATGAAGGTTTGTACTGTTAAATTTTGGTGGTATATTAACTAGACGGTGAATGCGACTGTCGTAATGTCCAAGGAATGTATTTTTTTACTCTATTGGTTACCCGAATGTCAAAATATTGAAAATATTCCCTTCATTATAAGGACTGAATCAAAAATAACTTGACATTTCACACATACCAAAATAACTGATACCAAAATAGGCTGAACCTATAAGGTTTATAAATCAGACTGCTTATATACGACATACTTGAATAATGACCCACATTACGGATAAATCGTTTGACCGTCAGAAAATCCAATTTATCCATTTTTTAACAGTGCATGCCGCACTTAGGACCTTTACCTTTATCATCACTGCAGTAGATAATGTATTCGATAAAACAGTAATAATCAAGTTTGGGAACCATACTATTTAGAAGTTAGTAAAACTGGGCACAAATGCTTTTTTGTGTAACTTCAACAAATTATATTCTAACTGAATGACAGATAACAAGCTGGTTACTATGGAAAAGCATATTTATGCGAATGTCGACCAAATGGTATTAGAATGTCTGTAAGAAAGTTAGCTAATAGGTGGGTCATGATTCAAAGTCGATAGTACATGTATATAACACCGAGATATAAAACAAATAATTAGATCAACAGTTTAGGATTATTTTTGCATTATCAAATTATGATTAGTACGTTCAAAATCTCTGAACATGTTACCAAACACAAATTATTTCCAAGCTCTCAGTATCATTAACACACAAATACTTGCCCTTTACGAGATCGAGCTCACAACCTGACTAATGATTGTTGATGAGATGACCATCCAGCTTTTGTCAGATTCAGGTTATAATTTTGGAATGCGGTTAGCATTCCATGGGCAAAAAAGGTGATTTGAAACGTGCATAATTCGACATCTTATTGAAATTCCAAACCGAATTTAAAGCATAAGTTGTCGGAAGAGTATGCTTAGCCAATATAAAATGCTCGAGATAAATAAATTGTTGAAGTTGAAATAAATTTACAAAAATCGCACGAAAAGGTAATCGTAAATTAATCACCTACTTTCCTAACGTATTTAGATCTAATTGTTTTTAATATAACTTTCGTAAAGGAAAACATACCTAATATAATGAAAGTATATATTTGAAAATATGGAACTATTTGTCATTGTCATCTTAGCTAAAAGACGTCCACTTTTAGACAGGCTTTCCTTAAGATTCTCCAAAACAGCTGGTCTTATATATTCCGCATCCAACCTTTACTATATCTACGGACCATCTCATATGCCCACCCAACCTCACAGTAATAATTGAAATATATCTATCGATTATTATTAAATTATAGAAGGATTTCAAACATAAAATATGTATATAGTTATTACTGACATGAACGAGGAAGATAAAGTGTTATTTGACACTTATTAGTCCAATTAAGGGCAGCATTTGGATGAATTAAGTGCCGCTAATCATGATGCAAGGGCTTGTCCAATGTGCTTATATTACAATGAAGCGATGGACTGTGTTCTCAAGGAGTCAAATTACATTGTTCAATTCTAATGACCAATGATTATTTCTCATGTATAGTAAACAATTGCCTTCGTATGTTTTTACTCGTAAGTCTTTACGTATGGGATTGTTGTTTAAGTTCCAATCCCGGGTCGGGCTAAAGAGTGTTATTGAGTTGTTTTGATCATAGAAATTTTTAATAACAGCCCGTAGTTTGAAGGCCCTCGTGCCCCCTAAGCCCCCGTGCTTTGGAGAGCACATAAAGTCGTCGGTCCTACACCTGATCTCTCCCAGGTCTTCGGCCGTGTAGAATAATCATTTTATCGGATGGTGAGACTAAGGGTTACAGAGAGTGCACCATGTTTGCGCAAACTCTTGTGTTTTATATAATATCGGGGGGGGGCTCCGTTTAGACTGACAGCCGTGGCCGAAATCGGCTAGGAAGTACCAAAAACTTACATAAAATAAGTACTAGAAACTTAAACAAGTATAATGTAACATAATAGGTACATTTATATTTGAACGACCATTACCCTTATATTGATACTCTTTGACAGACCTTCGGCCTATATGGGGCTTGGAGAGATACCTCATACTATAGAAAATGAGATTTTTATAGACCACTTTGTTGCTTTCTTCAAATTTATTTTACAATTACAGCCCAAAATGGCGAAAGAGACCGACAGACGAATATGGTAAACCACAAATGTTATAAATATGAAACCCTAAAAAAATCAAATTATTGCACTTTATCCACTTTTATTGGATTGGTGGTTGCATCTATTAACATTGGTGTATAGGCGTGTGGTGTGTTGTGGTATTATCTCATTACTAGAACATGTTGTGTCGGCTATCGACGCAACCGCAAAAATGACTTACGTTTTCTATGCGATTAAGCGGTGCGATGTGTTGTGGTTATAG
The DNA here is from genome assembly GCA_003709505.1 of Hyphantria cunea. Lineage (NCBI taxonomy): Eukaryota > Metazoa > Arthropoda > Insecta > Lepidoptera > Erebidae > Hyphantria > Hyphantria cunea. The sequence goes on along the minus strand of PKRV01003623.1, from coordinate 468,006 downwards.
TCTATGCCAATATTATAAAGACTTTTTGTACGTAATGTAGTGGATAATCTACTGAATTTTTATGCCGATTATATAAACTCTTTAATTAAAGTGAAATTTAATTTATTGAATATTTTTTTATGGAATAGGAGGCAAACGTACAGACGTATCGCCTAATGGTGAGCGATTACCGCCGCCCATGGAAACCCGCAACACCAGAGGCATCACAAGTGCGTTGCTGGCCTTGGGGGATGGGAAGAGGAATGAGAGGAAGGGTTGGATTATGGGCCTCCGGTATCCTCACTCAATTTGTGAAACACAGCGCAGGTTCTGTTTCCTACCGGTTTTCTGTGAGGCCGTGATATCACTCCGGTCAAGCCGGCCCATGCATGCCGAAGCGTGACTCTCCCACGGTAAAAATTTGGATGTAGTCAATCAGTCTAATTTAATCTATTCTAGTCACTTGAATTATGCCATTGACTGACTGGTAGAGATAGTGTTAGTTATTATCTCTCCTAATGCATAAAGTTAACTTTAGATGTAAAATAGGTTCCTCTGTTTAAATAAATTTTATGATGCCACGTGTATAATTTTAACATTTATGATTACACTCAGAACAGTAGGGGAATCTAAGATCCTCATATGATTATCTTAAGTTAGAATTTGAGCCCAGGCTTGTCAGTCTATAGCTTCAGATGCCCATGGGCAACATTAATTATACCACGTCCATATCTGATTGCTCCCCTATGTCACGTAAAAGAAGAATATCTCTTTTATAGTATACTAGTTTTCGCCAGCGGCTTAGTCCGCCTGTATGTCGGTTATCGTGGTAAAAAGTAACCTATGTCCTTCTTCAAGAACGCTGCGGTTTAGCAGCGAAAGCGTAACAGCCAGACAGATTTACCTTCAAGTTTATTATATAAGTAATGATATTAAGTATGGAAATATGGACAAGTTTTCCTTGTTTACCATGTTTACATTTCGAATATCAAACATTTCCAACCGTCGTTGAACTAGTTAGACCAAGAATAGGTATCTAGTCTCACGCAATCGAATAAGGACTAATATCATAAATCTGAAAACCGTTAGTATACATTAATAAATAACAGGAGCTGCAGAGTTCATTTTAATCATGTTAAGGTCAACAGTAAAATTTATAGGTTTCCTACAATCCAACAAAATATCATATTAACTCGGACAATGGCTAATTTAAAATGTTAGTCGTTAGAACCACTTAACATCGCAATATTTATAATCTTTCTAGTTTATGTACCTAATAATGTTGGAAAATAACAAGACGGGGCGCCATGAGGTCAAAGCTATCATGTTCTTTATGCGCTTAAACTTGTTATTTTTTTTATGACGTATCGCCTGAATGCAAACGATTACCGCCGCCCATGGACACCCGCAATACCAGAGGCGTCACAAGTGCGTAGGGGGGAGGGGTGGGCGTAAAGGCCTCCGGTATCGTCACTCACTCGGTGAAACACAGCGCAAGCGTTGTTTCATACCGGTTTTCTGTGAGGCCGTAGTATCACTCCGGTCCAGCCGGCCCATTCGTGTCAAAGCGTGGCTCTCCCACGGTATGTCATACACCACTACCGTTTACTATTACACTGGCTCTAAAATAAAACAATAACATACTATTTTTTAAAACGTTGCTTGAAAATAAAACTCTTTTGTAAAACCTTGATACGAATAAAAAGTAGGTACTTAGTCTGGTCCTTCCTAATATAAGACTGTCTTCCAATTATTTTCGTTCTTACCCTACCACAGACGTACCCTTGGGTGTGTGCGTGCGTGCGTGCTTGCGTGCGGGCATCCGTGCGTACGTGCGTGCGCCCGTGCGTGCATGTGTGTCTATGTGCATTTCTTTTCGTCATCATCATCAACAATCTTCAATACCCACTGTAACTACTCTACCACACTGACCAAATAGGTTCATACAGTTCAGTTCAAGTCTTCTTCTCTTGTATGTGATGTTGTTCTGCTTAGTTTACTCTCTTTATTAACTCTTACAATACTCACGCCACCAACCGGATTGTAATATTTTAAAACAGTATTTCAATATATATGGTCAAATCCCAATATACGATACAAATTTCTAAACAAGAAACAGAAGACATGGCCGTTTTCAAAAATTTCTCCTGAATTTAAGGGATCACTTAAAGAGAGTTAAGTAGATATTTAGATATTTTTATATTCACCAACCTTTAGGGAATACCTATGTCAAGAAGATGATGATGGATGCGAGATGCCATAGATCGAACTAAGTGGCGTGAAATCGGAGAGGCCTATGTCCAGCAGTGGACTGTGATAGGCTGATGATGATGATGATGAACTCAAAATGCTTAGGACTCTTAAAATTAAGGGGCTCCAATATTGACAGGCTAACCAATCACTAACAAGGTGATAAACAAACTGAGGCAAGTTGTAGAATGTTTCCGATTCTGTTGAGACTTAAAGATGATAAACTATCCTAGTTTATTCAATAGATCGAGAATAAACAGTAAGAGATCAATTTTAATCACAAAATATGGCGATAAATATTTTGTTACAAGGTTTAGTAAGCTAATTTTGTAAGTGGTTTGTTTAAACTTCACTGACTATTTCTTATTTATGTGTCACTTATTTATTCTCGTTCCTTTACTGCTGAAAATAAAATAAAAATTTTAAAGAAAAATTTAGAATAATTTCGCCGAAACATTATTTGAATCGGAATCGATGAAGATTACTGTCAATGGTGCTTTGAAATAAATTTAACCGCCCCGTCCACGAGCCCGTCTTTCTAAGCGCAGCTTAGCGCGGGTCGGCCAGCAGTAGAAATTATTATTGAAAAATATGAGAGTATGAAGCGATAGTACAGTTCCAAAGACTCTATTTAAGGCAACTTGCGTATCAGCACATATTTCTGGAACGGTTAGGTTTATTATATTTATTTATAATACTTACCATACTAGTTAAACGCAATGAGTATTCAAATTGCTTATATAAGTATTTATAACCGATTATAAACTAATTTCTGAAAGGACTTAGCAAACAAGAACACAAAACAATAACTATAAATTCCTTTAAGACCTAGAAGAACTATCTTCTTCCTAACCTTTATTATTCTCAAGATTATTTGGAATGGCTATTAGTTCAACTTGTTTTAATATCAGGTTTTTGCCCTGAATTCGAAGGTTGAATTAGTTGTCAGTGTGTTTTGCCCGCCCTAGGACTTGACCCCGAGACCTCTTAATCGGCAGTTCGACAAGTAGACTCAGGACAACTATTATAAGTTAATTAAAAACTTCTTAACAATTGTTAACTCTTCTATAGATATATTTATTAATTTCTATAATGTATGTTGGCGTGTATAACCAAATATTGTAAGTTCTCTATTCATGGATTATGAAATTATTATAAAACCATTATAGATTTACATGAGATCAGAACTTGGATCATAAAGGAGCTGAGCCTTTGAGTGCTGTACGTATTAATCAAGAAGGTAGTCTAAAGGAAAACTGTCAATTTCATATCGGCACTATTATCCACAAATAATTAATCAAGCAATTTAATAAGGATCGCCATTTTCTTCAACCTTCATCGCAACGTCAATGTCACAAAAGCCTTAATGGATAAAAGGACCACTATTTATTTCAGTGGTATATTTATAAATTAAACTCTGATAAATAATATGACGGCTTTATGAAATATGTGTTAAAAGAACCATTAAACATCTCAAAACTATTTACTTAGTCTCCAGTAATAGGAGCTTGATGATATTTTCCAGTTTACGATATTTCAACACCATTTTTCGTCTTTGATGTCTTTTCACGGTTTGGAGAACAAAAACATAATTTAAAAACTACGCAGACGTTTTTCAACTCGTACAGAAGCATATTTTATACTTAAAATTGTGTTTATTTGAAAATGTTTCGAAAGTTGAAAGTGTTTTACTAACGGGCCGGCTCGACCGGGGTATGAGTACCTACGTACTACACCTACCACTCGCACTCAATATGCAATACAAGAAGCATCTCAATATGCTGCACTATTGCATTATCTGCATTTGCAGTGAGTATGGTGACCACCACTTTCGGATTCTGCTTATGCTTTCCATCACGCAAAGTCAAATGTACTTACGATCCAATACCGCGCTCTCACAATCGCATTTTTGTAGCATTATTTGTATTTATTAAACATCTTAGCTAAAATTGAAATTATTTAACATATTATGACCGAAAGTTGAATCGATATTCTGCTAGATTTAAAAATACTTTACTATTCTATAGTTTAACAGAACAGGACGTAATGCTCACTTAAGTACCTATTATAACACTTTATACCGAAAAATGTATTAAAGGATACCTACACAAATTGATAGACATTACTATTTGTTTTTTAGTGGCGAACAGTGTCCGCTGCAAACGACCCGAGACAAGAGACACGGAACCAATAAGGACCGGGAGGTTTCGTCTGGGGCAGGGCGCTTAATGTCCTGCCCTAAGGGTAACCGTGGCGATCCCGGGATGTACCTCAATTTGTGAGATGACGCAGGGAGGACTCCAGAAGCCGCTGATGCGTTCCTGATGCTACTCCCGACTGCTGAGGTAGACCGCCGTGGGATTTAGTGGGTAGGTATAAAAAAGGTGAAACTAATCAAGACGCAACACAAAATACAAGCAAAATGAAATAAAATGTAAATATTTATTAGCTATTGAGTTCTCCGTTTAACATTGTTACTTTATTATAGTTAAGTATAATAGTAGTCATATTGGCCAGATTGACAATAGACGAAAAATAATCGCTTTTCTATTTGAAATAAGAAAGACACAAAAGCAAATGTCGCATGAGTGTGGCCGTGTTCTTAAGACTAATATATGTGACCCTATCGGTGATCCCATTAAGCATGGTCAGAGAAGTCCTCCACTTTAGATAGTATCACAGTTTAGCGACGGAGACAGGGCAGTTACAATGCGGAATTGAATCTAAAGGTCATCGACCAGGCTGCAGTATTCTCGTATGGGCAAGGTGGATTATGCTAGTATCAACAATATCCTTTTAGCATACAATAGTTAATGTGAAATGTGAACATACATTTGTCTGTTTTTCATGCTTTTACGTCTTAGACACTCAAAACAAAATTACGCAAATAGGAAGAAACATGAAACAATTAAATTAGGGAGCGACATCACAATTAAATACCTGTATACTAACTAACGTAGTTATAGAAAGAGGTACTGCGTACTTTTATAAAAGAAAAATCCTGTTCCCCTGAGATAAGAAGAAAACATTAACCAGGACCAAGGCATACAGAAAGTAAGTGTAACATTAAAATAATTGGATTTTCTTCTTATTTAGGTTTTTTTTAGATATTTCTCCGTGTAGTGACGGATTTAGAATACTAAGTGTCTCTACCCTTAATCAAATAGTGGGTGCCGTAAGAGATTACTAAGGGGGCAAAATATGCTGAATAGCAACACTGCAAAGAGAAGAAAAACTCGAAAGAAACACTTTTAATTTTTTTTTACGTTTGGAGACTCTCACGTGCCCTCACTCCACCGGGGTTTGCGGCGGGATGGTGTGTCGGAATCGACTAAAACCATACGGTGTGGCAATCTGCGCCTGAGAAGGGAGGGAATCGGGAAATGTTGTTATTAACACATCCGGACCCCTCCCAGCTCCTGCCTGCACTAAAGCGGACGTACGACACAAGCGAAACGTCAGGTCCTCACGATTGGTCTCTAAAGAGGATGGAGGGGAAACCCGTCCCGACCACATGAGGCGCTGGTAAGCGCGCCTCCGCTGTCCGGTTCGTCGGCGGCGATTTCCGTGCCGGAATATTCCGTCACGGATACGTATTTTTTTATGTATGGCCAAATAGATTTTATGTATAATCAGAATCCATGAGTGCTAATCACCATACTCATTACGAATGCCACAATGCAGCATTATGACCCACACTATGGCGGCCTAGGCCACTTCTGCATTATTGGGCCTCGGGTATTGCACTGGCTATCAAAACACGACAGCGTGAAGGCTGTCATTTTACGTTGATTTTCTGTGCGAGGATAGCACCGTCCCGGTCGAGCTGACTCGTTCGTGCGAAAATCAGCGTAACTCTCGCTTTCAATATACTTATCTCTAGTTAAAATTGGATATAGTCTGTACAGGTCTTTGAAGATGCAGGCCTCTATAAGCATCACTAGTGACTTGCCAACAGTTAGCCCATCTACTATAGCCCATATTACCATTAGAAAGGATTTTAAAAGAATATATTAGTGGACGTAGCAATGCTAGCGAAATTTGAAATACTTAAAATCACTAAATAGCTGAAATTTGAACCTCTGCCCAGAGTCGACTTACCACATTACGGATAGTCTACACAATGACAAGCAAATTATACTGGTAGAACAACACAGACGTTCAAAACTTCACAAATTACAGTCGAAACTCAACCAACACTCAAAGCATGAATAAACAATAAAAGCTTGTGAGACAGGTAATAATTCGTTTTACCTTCAAAGTTTTTGTTACCCGTATATTTTCAATATATTTCGTCTTGTTCCTACTAAATTATTCAAGATTAGCTGAGTCCCGCGGTGGTTACCCACGGTATAACAACAACTGCGGGTAACGCCGCGGGGCAAAGCTATTCTAAAAAAGTATCCTAAGTTACTCCTTATATCATCAGCTATCTGCCAATGAAAGTCAAGTTCAGCTGTTACGGAGATTAACCGAAACAAACAGACATACAGACAAACTGACTGAGACACAAAAATCAAAAATATTGTTATTTTAGTAAAAAGAGGTTATTTTAATATTACAAACAGACACTCCAATTTTATTTATTTGTACAGATTTATTGCTGGGGGATTCAGATAAAGTACCTACCCAAGAGGGTTATTAATGTATAAGTTCCCACATATTATATCTACAGTTACATAGAAAATACATAAGGTACATATACCATTAATAGTCTAAGAGTAAACTTTCTAAATGTCAATATACTAGCTATCACCCGCAACTTCGCTCGCGTAAAAATTTCTTACGTTTATAAGCGTAATACTTTTTGAGACGCTTATATTCCAGTTGCACTCGGTGATTTGAAACATTCACCAAGGGTAAGCAAAGACGGCGTGGTCAGTAGCTGGATAGGTGACTGCTGGTGGCTTGATACCACGAGCGTCTCCGTGATTCGGAGGTCACGTGAAAGGGTGAAACGATTTTGATGATTCTTTTTTATTTGAAAACTGGTGCTTCCTGTGTCGTCCCATTTCAATTTGGTCCAAATCTAGAAAGATGTTTTTTTTGTTAAATTTTTATGATTATAATATATTACACTTCATCTATATATACGCAAACTAAGATACGCACTGCTCAAACCACTGAATCTAGAATCCTGAAATTTTGCATGTAGGTTCTTTATATAAGATATCTTTATCTAACCTAAGAAAGGAATTTTGGAAATGCCAACCCTAAAAAGGTAACATAGGGGATCAAAATATCTACTTCTGCGCGAGCTAAGCCACGGGCAAGAGCTCGTTTGCAATAAAACTGGCACGTAAAAATTCAAAATATACGCGACAAAAAATATAAAATCATTTGTTCAAAGTTACTTTGTCGGTTTTATAGCCATCTATCACATATATTAAGCTATATTTTAATAACTGTAGTTGGCGCTTGATACATAAAAAAAATTGTTGTGGGTATAAACTCCACATGGGACAATACTTTGTGTGATCCGCAATTTGTTGTTCTTAGTCTGGGTGTTCTTAGAGTCCGTTTCATGTATGTTTCTAAAATCCCCCGCGACACAGGATGTATATTCCTGATGAGAGATTTGTGTTTTTGTATAAAAAAGCATCAGCGTATAAACACAAGTTACACCAGTTTTAATGCAAAATTAATACACAGGTGTTACGGGTGTCCATGGTCAGGTGTGATTTATGTCTTGAAAATACTTTTTTTAATATGTAAGCCTGCCAATGTGTCTCTACTCTGCCTGGTGGAAAGCATGAGTACTATCTATGAGAAGTAGTCGCCATCTTCACTGTGAATGCAGGCTATGCAGCATGGTGACCCATGCTATGGCGGCCTAATAATTGGGCCTCCGGTCTGGTATTCACCAACGAAACACGACAGCATGAATACTGTAATTTCAGGTTGATCTTCTGTGCGAGTACCGTCCCAGTTGAACCAGCCCATTCGTGCTGAACTCAACTTGGCTCTACTACCTTTTAAGTTAAATTACTCTTTAAAATATATATTGCAGTAAAGGCATAACGCGAAATTAGGTCGTTTGTTTACATAAATAATCTTTAATGTCTTCCACACAATTGATTCAGGTTCACTGAATATAAATCACACAAATAAAGCTTCGGAAGCAGTTCCGTTAATTACTAGATGCAATAAAATATTTTATATCGCTTTTTGTAGGCATTATATGTCTATAAGTAGCCCAGTTGCACTCGGTGATTAGAATCAATCACCGAGGGTTAACAACGATGGCGCGGTTAGTACCAGGATGGGTGATCAGTGGTGGCATAATACCATGAGCTACGGAGCTACATGTTTCGGAGGACACTTTAAACGGTCGGTCTCGGTTGTTTTCAAAGGAGTCAGGTCGTGAAGGTTAGTTTAGACAGTGAAAGTAACATATTGAGGCAACACTATATCCTCCAAAAAACCATTAACTCTATTTATACCCTTATAATGTACTGAAAATAGACACCTCTGAAGTTTATTGAGGCATTTCTTCCCAAAGTGAGTCTTAGGGAATGCCAGCGCTTTTTAGCTGTTAAGTGTGGGTGTAAAAATATCTGTGAAAGACTTACTTACAAAAATATATATCATTTATCATTCCAACAATTACGTAGTTAACTAGATCGTAAATAAATAATAATGTCCTCTTTATTAAAATAAATATGACAAAGTATCTCGGAAAATATAAAACAGTCTAGCTTTTGATAACTGTTGCGAATTAAAATCAAAAGCATTGAAATATTTTTATATAACTGAGTATTTTAGTATAATATACATGTTTTATATAAAATAGCGACTCACCACCATGGGGCCATTATTATTAAACTATTGACACCTCATTCTTAATATTGTTTCAGTTGTTTACTGCGATGCAACACACATAGACTGTCAAAAATATTACCCTTCTTTTAGGCTTCGCCATAGTCGGGTAAAAAACCAATCGTAGGTTGCTATTAAGTACCTACTCTTTTAGGGCTCCGTACCCAAAAGGTAAAATGGGGTCCCATTACTATGACTTCGCTGTCAAATTCGTTCGTCTGTCGCCAGGCTGTGTCTCATGAACCGTCACTGTTAAACAGGTGTATTTTCAGACATGATGTATTTCTGTTGCCGCTATAAAACAATAATAATAAACAGAATAAAATCAATATTTAAGTGGGCTCTCATATAACAAACATGGTTAATTTTGCTCGTTTTTCTCGATATTGATAACGGCAACAGGTAGACGCTTGAACTGTGTAGATAATGGTACGGACCCTTTCCTACGCGAGTTCGACTCGCACTTAGCCCTTTTTTATAAAAAAAATGTCATTTTGCCAATTGATTGAAAGTATTTCCTATACCCCTTTTTAAAAAAATACAGAATATCACAATGATCAGTTTGATAGTTATAGACCAAAATGGACAATACAACTGTTTCGCTTCTTAACGTTAATTAAGATGAAAATATAATACATTATTACAATATCAATCTTCTAAGATTAGTAATAATATAAATATTCCGGTTTGTTACAGACATATAAAGATATTCAATTACATTACTATTAATTACTAATAATAATATTTGAGGTGTTAAATCATTATCTCAATCATAGACGATTACTACAGGGCTTATAATTAATGGCTTCCGTTTACAAATTGACAAATTTTAATAAATTAAATTTAATTACCTATCAAGTTTAATTGGATGAAAATAAACAAGGTACCTTCTACTATTTCGGTATAACATGCCTGTAGCATAAGTCCGCCTTATGCAATATGTTTGTAGGAAATTTGAATGCATAGTAATAAAATAAATGAAAAAAAAAGTTTGTCTGGAAGAGAAAGCCGTGAGCGATAAGACCGCCTACTGTTATACCAATTGTAGTTTTTATGTAGTTATGTCTGTAATTTTTATTTTAACTAATAGTTCAATAAAGCTGTATAAATAAATTAATAAAAATAAAATGGAAAGTATAATAACTGTCTGTTTGTTACGATTTTACGGCCAAACCGCTGCACAGATTTCAATGAAATTTGGCATGACGATACTTTAATCCTTGAGGAAGAACAAAAACTCTTTACTGCGATAACGGACTATCAAGTGGAAAGGGTAGTAGTATTTGTCACCGCCTCCTCGCACGGAGGGGTGGGTTTGTTTGCTGGTTGTGTAGTGTGGCGACTTCCACATACAACATAATAATATATATAACGGCGCCATCTACCGAAGAAACATCGAACTACGTAGCAACGAAGAAAACTAAGAAACTATCAATCCTAAATCGCGCAATTGAAGTTCTCGCGCCGATTAACGTATATACAACTTCCCAACATCAACCGTTGGGCAGTGGCCCGCCAGGCATGATCACCTCGCCTAGTCGGAGGATCCTCCCTTTGTGTTGGAGGGACATGATATCCGTTCCTCCACATGTAGTAACCGAGACGGCGTGCGGTTCTTAGTCGGTTCGAGTCTGACATAACCACCAGCAGGTAGTATTAAGGGAAATATACGTATAGATAAAAGAAAAAGGAAGTTTGGGCTAAGTTAACCTCAATCGCTTGGTGAAAGCATATCACTAGGCTGTGTTACATCAGTCGACTCGGTCTATATGTCTAAATCTTTAAAAAAATATACAGAATATGTAGCATTAGCATTCGCAACTTATAAACGCCAAGCTTCGCTATTGAAACGCTGGAGACGATAAAAGAGACTATAAATAAATGTAATAGTTTTCAGAAACAACGTAACTTTATAAAATTCAGACAGAACCTTTTCAAAATGTCTGAATTTCGTATAAACCGCTGTTGCTGTTGTGGGTTTATTTAGTTGAGTGTGTGTGATTCAGTTTAAAAAAAACCGTCCAAATGCAAGTCGGACTTGCGCACCGAGGGATCCGTAAAAAACGGAAGGACGGAACGGAAAGCTTAAACAGAATCCAAGAGAGGTGGTCACCATCCTCAATGCGAATGTGAACAGAGCAGCATGGTGATCCACACTACGGCGGCCTTTGGAGATGCTTTTTCATGCCCCGCATAAATGACCCGGGATCATAGTAGGAGGGAAATTGGTGCGGCGGTAGTGAGTTCCATGTTTTAATCGCTCGGCACTAGAAAGAAGAACCGAAACGTTACGTTCGAGAGCATATTTCTAGTACTTTAAATGGTGTTCAGCTACTTTAGTAATAAGCCAATCACCCATTTGTTTATTCTGTCGAAGCCTATACTATTTTCTAGATCTTTCTATCTATCAGGCAGAGTATACTCATTTTGGTAGCTTGAACATACCAACTTTATTTATTTGTATAGATATACAGATTAATGAACGTATTCTTATCGTCTCTGTGCTATGCTACCTAATATGGCAACAGTTGATTTCGCGCTGCAGGCATCGCACGAAATTCTTATGACCAAATCCAGCCATCACAAATGTTATGACGTAAATAAAATATTTCTAATAATCTTTTAATTTCAAATCGAGCATTTAGGTTTTGTTTTACATATCCATCACTTATTAAAGCAACAGATTTCTTTGAACTAGATACTGACTCACTTCAGTCAAATTTCATTTTCGATCATTATTGTAAACAGTTTTTAGTCGTTTACTACAAAGTACAAAGGCCTTCATAGAGAGGAGTTTTTACTTTATAATATACATACATTACACATTACTATACTTCATCGACAACCCAGAATATCCCACTGATGAGCTCGGGTCTTCTCTCAGGAGAGGGTTAAGGCCAACCGAGTACGGGTTGGGGACTAGCAACATACCATTGTGAAATGTGTAATCTTGCCGTTAGATGTCATTAAACCGCCCAAAGGCCTACAAATAAGCTTTACTACATTTACATGCACATACATACTAATATCTCAACGCAATAATCATTTCGAGAAGAGGATATAAGTGGCAATCGTCACGTACCGGATATATGAATCAATGGAAGGTGTTGATTGTCAAAATACATCGTTACTGCATCCGTCTTAACAGCAAACTATATTATTAACCTCAGTAATAACTGGTTTTGAGATTTTCGATCTCATCATGTCCTTGGAAAGATACATAAGTACATAAGAAGTGTAATTTTGGCCGTGTTGGTTCATTGACTGCTTAAGCCAAAGATGTACAGTCAATGGAGAGGGTCTATATGCGAAATATATAATTACTTTCAAGATATCAGAATTGAAATATAAAAGGGCTGTCGTATTTGTATTATATTATTAGATAAGTTGTTTTAAGATGGGTTTTACTCTAGAGTCTTGTTTAGAATTTCTATTTTATGGATAAATTATTAATAAGCTACTTTCTTAAAGATTTGAAGGTCGGTTCGCGTATAAGATGAAAGCGAAGGTTTATTCTTTTGGTTTCTTACCCAATCACAGCCTTCCCAAACTGTATTTATATGCTTTCAGTCTCATTTAGTCATTCCTTAGTTAATACAACGTGTATATTATCTGTGTTCTTAATGTGATTAAAGTTAAGAGAATAAAAATGAAATATAAAACCACCAACTTACAATGGCGTGTGTTGATACGGGCTCGTTTAAACCAAGATATGCATATAACAATTATGCGGGCAGTATTTTTTGGATAACCCACATTTATTTCGATGTGAGGGACGCATTGGCAGTATTTTATGTTCTGACATGACCAATAACATTAAAACGTAAAAATATTTACTGCTTTGAAATATGACTGACATTTTTTAAGCAAAATAAAGAGTAATGACTTTAATTTTTTTTTTATGGAATAGGGAGCAAACGAGCAGACGTATCGCCTGATGGTAAGCGATAACCGCCGCCCATGGACACCCGTAACACCAGAGGCATCACAAGTGAGTTGCCGGCCTTGGGGGATGGGGAGGGGGATGAGGGGAAGGGTTGGATTATGGGCCTCCGGTATCCTCACTCACTTGGTAAAACACAGCGCAGGCACTGTTTCACACCGCTTTTCTGTGAGCCCGTGGTATCACTCCGGTCGAGCCGGCCCATGCATGCCGAAGCGTGGCTCTCCCACGGTGGAAACTCATGTATTATTATTTTCTGGGAAATTTGACACACAACGCTATCTAATTTTACACTAAGCAAAGCTTGTATACAAAACCTAGATTGATTAATACTTATATGATACATAGAAGACATAAATTTTAGTAACATTTGAAGTATTCGAAATCGTGATGGAAAAAGTGGGAACGATGTAGGTAAGAAATATAACAAATGATTGAGTATTGAGGTTTTGTTGAGGAACTGGCGTCTAAAGTGATTGTAGAAATTGAAAGCAGGGGAGGGAATTAAAGCGCAAGATTGACAGCGGCAAGAATTAGATAATTTTGAAATTAATACTTATGAAATAACTATTAAAGTTTAAAACTTTCATGTCCGTTGTAGTTAAATAAAAAAAACTATTTTAATTAACAACAACTATATATTATCTATATCTATACTGATTATCAGGAATATACGTAATTCTTTTAAATATGAAACACATACATAAATATAGAATTCTTCCCTAAGAATTTTCTATAAACATAGCCGATGGCAATGACTGGATTTAGATTTTACTGCACCACTACAAAAGAAACTATTTATGACGTAGACTATTACACTTTCTAAACAAATGTACTGATAAATACATTCTATAACCGACCTCTTTTTTTTTTAATCTTTTATTATTCTTAAGGAACTTTTGAACACAGTTCATGCCAGTTCCATCTTAACCTAAACATATAAATATTTAACAACAACAAACAAGGAACATTTTTTTAACCGAGCTTGTATCTACTACTGCTTAAGTAACTATTTTAACCTATTATATAATCGTAAGAATATCAACATTATGTCGGTATAACCGACCTCAAAAAAGGAGAAGGCGTTCCACTGTATGTATTTTTAAATGTATTAGCATTACAACTTTACGATTCATAGACAATCGACTATACAGTAAAAAACCACAAACACACACAAACTTTATAAAGTGTAATTTCCTTCGCGGTCTTAAACATTGACGTTTTCTAAAGCACTTCCTTAATAACATACAGGAAACATGGCTATAACACTGTTTTAGTCAGAATAGACAGTATCTGCATAAAATAATTGGATACTTGCAAATAGTGTTGTTGTAATTATCGTAAAATGTTTCGATTAATTCCAGTACCTACCGCTGAGTTGAGGGTTACGATTTAATTCAATTGGAAATATGTTTTATTGAGGAAATTGTATTTATACAAAGTGTCTATTAATCTTATTAGCATATATATTATAGTAATATTTTATTAAAGTATTAAGGATTTATTTATTAACAAAAAAATTATTCCTTTTGTCTGCCACGCCGTTTAAACCACTAGGCCGAGCAGCCGCATTGCGCTGTGTTGTGGGCTCAAATTCCATATGGGACAATACTTTTTGTGATCCGAAAATTGTTATACTGAGTCTCAGTGTTCTTTGTGTCCATTTCAGATAAGTTTATAAAATCTGTAGGATGCATAATCCTAAAATCCTAGTTGTTTTTTTCAATAAAAAAAACATATTGTTATTGTTTTGAACACGATCATTTATTCCGTGTCTTTTCTATAATATGGATGTATTTTGAAATAAATAATTATCAGCGGTCCACTTGCCATAGTATACCCTGCCCAGTTTAAGACCAAACGAGTGGTGTGTGAGATGTGTGTAGTTCATATCATATTTTTTTATTGAAGATATACCAGTCATTAACACTTAACACTAGGTCATAGACCATAGACAATAGCTAAGTTGTACCGAAAATTGATAGACAGAATAAGTACAATCTCTTCTTTCATGAAACTATTTTGGATTGACGACTAATCTTAACACAAACCTTCTTTTTGAAAATCACTGGCCACCTACCTGATTATGTCGGACATGAACCGACTAAAAACTAGAACCCCGACGTACCTCGGGCCACCCACTGTTTGTAGGTGGCCCCATCCTGTGCAGGAACCCTCGCGTTCCTACTCTATACAGAAAAGAGCCGCCAACCCGGCCTGCTTCTGCTAGGGTGATAGGTGGCCTCACATGATTTTCCATGATTATGAACGAGGGTAAAACTTCAAGGCGTCTCAAGAAAAAATTTACCAACTGCTTTTGGGTAGTAGTATTAGTATAGTAGTAATAGTTGGTAACTGTTGCTCCTGCGTAAGCAACAATTACCTATTAATTTCGTGAATTTAACGTGGTCGAGAGAGATGATCCCCCAGACCCGGCCAACCACCAGCTGCAGTAACTTATGGAAACATCATCAGGGTAGAGTGGCTATTGCGAGAGAATAGACATAATTACACATCGAGAGATACAGGCTGAACTAAACATTGGATCACAGTTAGTTTCCACCATCCTGCATGAACACCTTAAACTTAGGAAACTTTCTTCGCGATGGATACCTCATTTTCTCATCGATCAGCAAAAATGCCGTCGTGTTGATTGCTGCAAATTTTTGTTAGAAAAGTTTGAAGGAGGAACTTCACAAAACGTGTCCTACTTTATTACAACTAACGAATCATGGATATATAACTACGATCCTCTCACGAAGCAGCAATCCACGCAATTAATGTCTGAAGAGGAAGATTTGCCCACAAAAGTTAATAAAAAAATGATAGCGGTTTTTTTCGACGCAGAAGACCGTAGAACATTTACTAGTGAATGGTATGGTGAAGTTTGTCTGTCTCAAGCTTTTGGGGTGTTGCATAGCGAGCGCCCAAGAAGCGGCGTCCTTGGCATTCTTTTTCACCAAAATAACGCGCCCTCTCACACAGCTACTAGAACTATGGACTATTTGACGACTTCGGGGATACAAATGTTACCTCATTCTCTATCGGCCCAAATTTTGCTCCATCTTATTTCCCACGGTAAAAAATGCTTCGAGAGCAGAAATTTAGTACTGCATACGAGAAATACGAAGAATTTCGCGCGGTTGTTTTTCGACTTCCTGCAAAACACGTTTTTTAAGTATTTTGAAAGCTGGTTCACTCAAATGCATAAGTGCATTGGGATTGGAGGGGGATACTTTGAAAAGCTGTAAATAATCTTTATTTATATTCTAAAATAACTATTTTTCATTTCACTATTTTTGGAACTGCCATGTTTAGTAGTAGTATATTTTGTATGGGGCCGCGGTTGTATAATCATCTCACAAAAGCTCTATTGAACTTAGATAGTATTAAGAGATTTCTGTCTGAGGTTAAGAATATCTTACTTGGGTATATTACAGTGTAGATGAATACCCAAGTGACACGTTGGAAGTATTTGTTACAAGCACTCAATGTTGATTATATTTATCATTAATCTTATAATAATAATAAAAATAATATTAAAACCACAACCTAAATCTCACTAAATTGTAATAACATGTATTTATGATATTTTTTTTAGTAACGGGGTGGATGATCCTTATGGATGTCCTTAGCTCATTGGGGAGGAGCGAAGGGGTCTGTCAGACTTACCGACTAAAAACCACCCGGTGTTTCCTTTGCTTGCCTATAGCCGGGGGCGAGAATCGCCGACAGGGATTGACCCATCTCACCCAAAATGGGTCCCGTCATCCGTTGCGACCATCACCCATGGGTCGCGTCTCACAAAGAGTGCACACAGAACACTGTACGCAGCCTCTCGAGCCTGTGTGTATTTATTATGCTATTCATTCTTGTTTAATTCCTATATATTTTTGTACTAGTTTAATAATTAGTACTAATTTAATTGTGTAATAACTGAGTAATGGAAAAATTTAATCTGTAAAAAGTGAATTTTTATATAATTATTATTGCGTGCTGAAAAGCAGAATGTGGCTTTCTAGACCCAAAGTGTAATAACAAAGATCTAACTCATTACGCATATAAGCAATAAAAAAAATTCAAGTTTGCTAACTTGTAACGCTTAAGCAATGTCAACAACGGTATCGAGATTAATAGTTATCGAACAACCTTACAAAATATTGAATGCATTTGGCTTGAGTTTCGCTTTTTGCGCTCCTAACTAAAAACTTACCCGCTCTTTAAAGTTTAAGGATATCTTACGAAAGTAGGCAAACAGTTTATTACTAGTGGTTACATCTTTTTAATATATTCTACTTATGTCTTTTTAAAAAAACTATTTATTTATAACAGTTTAGAATAGTACGTTTTTTAAAACGTCTATAAGTGTTTTATCTGAGTTAACAAGAAGCCAGGTCATTTATTATTAATAGTAATTAAAAACAAGATCTTTACATAATCATCAACTATTTCTAG
Source organism: Hyphantria cunea (assembly GCA_003709505.1). Taxonomy (NCBI): domain Eukaryota; kingdom Metazoa; phylum Arthropoda; class Insecta; order Lepidoptera; family Erebidae; genus Hyphantria; species Hyphantria cunea. The sequence goes on along the minus strand of PKRV01003623.1, from coordinate 450,560 downwards.
ATATTTTTTTAAGTAATGAAAAGAAATACATATTTTTCTCTTGGTCTGATAAATTTGAAACGTTTGATTTTTGGTTTTCCCTAATTTTATTTTTAGTTATGGATGTATTACACGTTTATATAATCAATTTTATTTTGTAGTACTTATTTTAATTCAAATCTTCATCGGGCTGTCGCAGTCCACTACAGGACATAAGTCCGTATAATATCTGCTAATTGCACGCCACTTGGTTCGATTCTCGGCTTCTCGCATCCAACTCCAAAAGTTTTAGAGTAAAAAGTATTAATTTTTTTCAAATAAAATACCAATAGAATAAAGGAAGTCTATTTAGTTATTACGAAACCTAAACATACGTAAGCATTCTATAGTCTTAAAACCTGCCATTTTTTTCTAGTCAAACATATACATATATACCTACTGAGCTTAACATTGCATTTTTGAAGGTATCCAAAGCATCTCCCTTCGTCATTAAACGTCAGCCACCTACACAAAGACTCGAAGTATCCTCAATATCTTTCGTTAAAGGGCAACATGAAGGAAGTAAAATTGCAATTTCTCATAATGGCCGTTAAATCCTTGGTGCATGTTCATTTTGAGTGGGATGCGATGAATGTATTTTCTATCTGTTTGATGAAGCCTTCATATATAATATTAACGCCTACTCAACAGCCGGCCAAAGCAACAGACAGACACCCACTAAAAGATGCAATCTTCAATACTTAACCACCATTGTTCATACTCATTAATAGACTAAAAGCCCACACAACCAGAGCTTATCTCCAGGTCAGTGAACTTTAATAAATCGAGAGAACGTGATGAAAAGGAAGGAAGTGTATCCTATTATGGACAAAAACATGCCGTCAATAAGTATGATAAATGGAAATTAGTGTTGAAAAGATAATCGTCAATTGGAGCGTACGAACGGTTCACACACTAATACATCCATTTTGAATAACTAGTCCCTTTTGAATACATTTGAAAAGAAAGGGTACCTACGAAATATTGTTATAAAATATTAACATAGAAGAGTATATTTTTTTCATTTAACAATAAAATGTTGGAAGTCACCGCTTTAAAGTGAAAGACATACGTTCTCGTACTCATCGCTTCAGTGGTTCCTTCCTGTGCCGAATGGTCAAAACCTGGAACTCACTACCAGCGCACGTGTTTCCTTCCCACTATGATCCCGGGTCCTTTAAGCGGGACGTGAAAAAGCATCTCACTAGGCCGCCATAGTGTGGGTCACCATGCTGCATTGTTCTTTTTCGCATTGAGGATGGTGACCATCACTCTTGGATTCTGCTCATGCTTTCCATCAGGCAGGGCAGAGTCATTTTGGCAGCTTATACATAAAAAAAAATAATTTAACCAAAAACATCTTAGGGTCAGTTTCGCCACTAGCTAATGAAATTCCTAACATATTTTTCTAGACTTGTCTGCTAAATTAGCTACACATTCTGGTTTCATAAGTATTGAATCAACATATATATGTCAGACAAACATTAAGCAAATTTATGTATACATCTTACAATAGTTTCAAAGTTCTTAACTTTGCATAGCCTTCCCCAGTGAGACGCCTTTGTAAGAACATCTTGAACTCTTAATTTTTAGAAATTGCAGTACAATGCTTGACATAGCTTTTTTTATACATATTCGTAATGGAATAGGTATCTCTATCTCACCTGATGCAAAGTGTAGATGAAGACGAAGGTGGTACACGCCCATCCAAAAGAAACCTGTTCACTCTACTCTTAAAGGCTCCAGAGTTCAACTTATCAGGAAAAATAGACCCAGGCAGGTCGTTCCAAGCCTTTGCGACTGTTAAAATAAATTTAAACAATTGTTTAAAATCTTTTTACATAAAGACCAATCGTAATTAACGTAGCTGGAAGAACTATACTTAGACGTATTTTTGACATCTGATTTAGTTCATTTAATTGCAAATATATAAATATCGACTGCAAACTTTCTCAATTGCTTCTTTTCTCTTAAGCCCAACTTTTTTTGAAATAGCTTACAAAATAAAGTACATATTTCATAACAATAACATCAATACAAATATGGCCTTATGACAATATAGCTACAATATTACAAGTGACATGCATACGAATACCAATATTATCTTATTTGACTGACAGAGAATGTTACAGGCCTAAAATAATCGTAAATTAGCTGTAACCAGTTTCTAATATATCCTAAGTCTACAACAGCCATCAAAATAAGGACCTTTATGACGCAAAGCGTACATTATCGCACATAAAAAAATTCAAAACAGTGGCTTAAAGTCAATAAAACATCGTAACTTTAGTTTGCTTTGACCTTTGACTTTATCAAACATATTATATGGTTATAAATTTTCTGTTCTGCATATAATAAAATAGATTAAATTACTTTCGATCCGCCACACGCGTCTTGGTACTTTTATTGATAAATATCATGCCTTGGTCATGATAAAAACAAGTTAACGGTTTATCAAGACGTGGCTTGCGTTGCGTGGGCTGTCTGCGCTACGTAATTTTTTTTAAAAGGTTAACATAGGTAATCTTGGAGAAATCCTCCTTCGCGAGTGTCTCCCCTCCGGGCTGGGCGTAATTTGTTACGCCGATGACACTTTAGTCACAGCCCGGGGGGCGAACTTTCAGGAGGCGGCGTGCCTGGCCACCAGGGGAGTCTCTCTGGTGGTCAGGCGCATCGAGGCGCTGGGCTTGCGGGTGGCCCTGGACAAGACGGAGGCCCTGCTCTTCCACGGGCCCCGTCGCGGGCCGCCCCCCGGCGCCTCCATAGTGGTCAGCTCGGTCCTCGTACCGGTTCGGGCCCAGATGAAGTATCTGGGCCTGATCCTCGACGGTAGGTGGCTCTTCGACGAGCACTTCCGACAGCTTGCTCC
>PKRV01003623.1:399452-446497 GCA_003709505.1 Hyphantria cunea | reverse complement strand
AAGGTAATCTTGGAGGGATCCGGATGGCGTAAGAAAGCGGTTCCCGGATCTCTCCCGTCTCAGGCGCAGAGTGGCACACCGTGTGGTTTTAGTCGGTTCGATTCCGACACACCGCCCCGCCGCAAACACCGGTAGGGTGAAGGCCCGAGGGGGTTTCCACACGTAAAAAAAAAGGTAATACAGGTCACATAGTACGGACAAACTATATAGTTAAATTAAATATCTGTATTTAGTGGTTTACATCGGAGTTTAAGCACTCTACTACTAGATCTCTTTAAAGTTGGAAATACCTTCTGCGCTGTGTCACATTATATTTTTTTAATCTTTTAATTAAATTAAATTAGTCCTTTAAAAAACTTACCCTTAATAAGTATTTATATTAAACTAACTGACCCGTACCTTCCTTGGGCGTTCACCCAACCAAGTGGGGCTTTTTTTCGACTTGATTTACAAATACTACAAATACTATTATTTTAATCTGCATTTTTTGATCAATTATAATAAAAAATAGCCTATGACACTACTGAATAGTGTCGCTTTCTGTTAGTGAACGAATTTTCAGGATCGAATCAGTACTTCCGAAGATTACCCCTACAACCTTACAAGGTTAGAAACTTTACCTCTTTATAATATTAGTATAGATCAAATGTTAAGTTTTGACCAACTGAAAATGCGGAAACACACCTTTTTATAAATAAAATAATTGTAAATAAATATAATTATAAAGCATAAACAATCGTAGTAATAAGAAAGGGTTGTCATTAAACTATTATAATAAAAACTGAAAAAATATACCCAGTAATCATTTCTACATGAATCAGTCACATTGAAGGCAAAAATTTAAAAAATCACATTCCGTCTATCGACTATGGACATTGCTTAAATTGATCTTTTTTTACTCTGGACTTTTAATAACTCAGACAAACCAAATCGTGTTAAAACAAACATGTTCAAATGCTAAGTGCTTTACCATGTTAGCCGTTTACTTCGCGTGCCATTATACAATATTCTGATCAAATAATTATTTCTAAAAAGTAAAACAGTGTGTTAATTACTCATTCGACTCAAATAATTAGCTATAATTTCGATTAAACTGGCATAGAATAAAAAAAAAACAATTTTACAACGCCTTTGTTTGATCAAAACCAATATTTTCCGGGTTGTCTACAGGCAATATTTGGATAAATTATGCATAACATTATATAACCCTTATGTACCAGTTTGTGGATGTGGAGGTAAAACAAATATATGTGTTGTTATGATGTAATAGCTACATTACCGTAAAGTTTTATATAAATCCGTTCTGTAATTTATGTGCGAAAGAGAAATATCTATAAATCCTCACAAATTTTCGAGTTCATCTATTATTTCTAAAAAGACAACTGCCGCATAAGCCATACACAGCCTGTGTCGCCAGGGACTTTTCAAACATGCATGAAACGTACTCAAAAAACACCCAGAATCAAAAGAACTATTTGCTATCACACAAAGTGTTGTCCTATGTACATTCATAATAGTGTACATTTGTAATATTAGTAGGATAGGAAGTTGGATATATAATTTTCATCCAGAATTAATATTCTTGAGGCAAAGAAAATACAAAAGAAATATATCATTTCAAATATATGAAACGACCATATTAGCTGAGCCGCGTTCGTTGTTGTAACCGCAGGCAACGCCGTGGGGCGAAGCTAGTCTTAAAAAAGTAGCCTTAGTTACTCCTTATATCATCAGCTATCTGCCAGTGAAAGTCCCTTCGAAATCAGTAAAGCCGTTCCAGGTATTACCTGAAACAAACAGACACAGGCAGAAATTGTAAAAAAAATATTTTGGGATGTGTACCGTGTATTCATACATTTGCATTTAGTAAAAGATGACATTTTAATATTTCAAACAGATACTCAATTTTTTTCATTTCTATAGATGTAAAGATGATACTTACAAATAATGTGGCTATGTATTGGTAAAATAATTTTCAAAATCTGTTCCGTACAACCAGAGATTACCCTCTATAAGATTTAGGAGACGTAAACAGAAACTCAACACCTTTCACTTTCATTATTTCGTCGCGTTTTCTTTTAAATTCTTTTACCTTTAATAAGCATTGAGGGTCACAGTTATTTCTCCTTGGCTTCCTACCAGCCTAGTAGTGACTCAAACCGACATTTTTTTCTCGCTCTCACGACGCTAAGCCGGCATATCCTTCTTAACAAGTACCGTAATTATTAGGAAATTATAATGAGCTTTCATTTTGTACAAAGCTGTATTTAACTATACGATAATAAATGGTACTCACTAATCCCTCATTCGTCTGAAGTTTTACTTTATTGTATCTTATTTATTACCTACTACGGCAGCGCCAAAGGAACGCAAATATTTTTGGCAGTTTGTGGCAGCTATTTACTATAACTACCGCAGCGCCAAAACTACTTAACCATTATTTTATTTTTTGTACGGAATAGGAAGCAAACGAGCAGACGTATCCATGGATACTCGCAACAATAGAGGCGTCAGAAGTGCGTTGCAGGCTTTGGGGCGTGCAATTGGAGAGGCCTATGTCCAGCTGTGGACTGCTATAGGCTTATGATGATGATGATAATGATGGGGGGTATGGGGTATAGGCCTACAGTATCCTCACTCATTAGGTGAAACACAGAGCAGGCACTGTTCCACACCGGTTTTCGGTGAGGCCGTGGTATCACTCCGGTCGAGCCGACATAAGCATCCCGAAGCGTCGCTTTCCCATTTCTTGAATGAGATCTATAATTTCTTGATGAGTCTAGGTGTCAGGAGCATAGTGTGGTGTGAGGTGTCAATAGAAGAGTAATAATAGCCGGGCTGATATAGGCATAAACATTACTAAAACTTTTTAAGTAGCCGGGATACAGCTTTTTAATTTTTTTTTTGTTTTATGCAAATAATTAATAAATCATATTCAAGTCTGATTTTCAGGTAACTGAAACCATCGTTATAAATGCGAAAGTAACTCTGTCTGTCTTGTCTGTCCCGCTGGACACGGCCGCTGCACCGATTTCAATAAAATTTGGCATGGTGATATTTTGGTTTTTGAGGAAAGACATAGGCTACTCTTTGCTGCGATTACCGACAAACACGCGGGCGCTTAAAAGTTAGTTATATATAGTAGGATGTAAAGTTTATAAATGTACGGTCTAGTAACTAGTGGTTAGTGATCCTAACTGCTAAGCCAGAAGTCATGGGTTCGGTTCCCACCTAGGACAAATCTGAATCTGTCTGACCGTAATTTTTCTACAATCATTTATTGTTACCTTAATTCCTACTACTAATATGTATGTATTTGGAAATATATAAGTATGTTTATCAGCAGTCTGGTCAAGATTTTAAAGGCTTTGTTTAGTTTGGGATCAGACATCCGTGGCCGTGTATGAAATGTGTGAGAATATTATGAGGATATATGAGGGGGACGACAGGATGTCATGTCCCTCCAACGCAAAGGGAGGGTCCTCCGACCAGGCGAGGTGATCATGCCTGGCGAGCAAATGCCCAACGGTTGATGATAGGATGTTGTACATACGTTAATCGGCGCGGGAATTTCTATTGCGCGATGCAGGATTGGTAGTTTCTTCGTGTAGTATATTTCTGTTGCGCCATATGTGTGTGTGGAAGTCACCACAAGATTATTATATCCTTATTTACAGATGTCTTGATCTATAGACTGATTTGGCAACACACTATACAACGGTCATCTAAAAAATTGATACTGTTTAAACTTAGCAAGCAACTTTTTAAATAATTTGGTAATTCTTTCGATGAGTCAGAAGATTTTTATTTCTGATTAGAATGCATTATCCTGTCTTGAACCCAAAATAAAAACATAAAACACCTCGATATTCATTTAAAACGTGCTTCACTTATTTATAACAGCGATATACTGTTGCACACATATGAAAACACAACACAAACCTACATGGCTTTATGCCGATATCAAGATTTAGCAACTGATACCGTCTTTGACCATTCGACCGAAACTGGTTTACATCTAAAAAGTGGGCATCAAATCGTTATCCCCATCCATTCAACCTACGCCGCATGTCTTCGCGTAAAGTGTTTTTTGTAGAACGAGCTGTTTTGTAAAACATATTTTACTTCTTGAGTCTAAATTGGACGGCAATAACCCTGCAGTCGTGTGGGACTGTCAAGCAGGCGCCAATGTCCCGGATTGTCAGAACCCATGATAATAAATTAACAAACTCGTAATAATAATACTAACATTCAAGGACCTTAAAATACGGTGGCTTTTGGTTCTTTTATAATATGAGTTTCCTGCTGTTTAATGTGATCCACTTCATATGTGGTAAAATATTTGATTTCAATTTGGTAATCGTAATTTGGTTTTTTAAACTACCAAGGCAAGTACACTTTCTCCTTATTTATGCTGTAGGGGCAAACGAGCGTACGTACCACCTGATGATAAACGATTACTGCCGCCCATGGACTCCCGCAACACCAGAGGCGTCACAAGTGCGTTTACCGGGTATCCTCACTCACTCGGTGAAACACAGCGCAGGCGCTGTTTCACACCGGTTTTCTATAAAGCCGTCGTGTCACTCCGGTTGAACCGGCCCATGCATACCGAAGCGTGATGCTCCCACGGTAAATTTACTTACTCGATAAATAAAAAAACTTATGTTGACATTACTTGTTATTGACACTTGACACTAATGAAGCAATAAATAAGTCATAGAATAGTTGGTAAAAGCAATTTTAGCATTCTTCGGAATAAGTATCAAATTCTAAATCAAGGGTCGTCTATGTCCTTCTCTGTATTCCTGCCATATTTAATTTAATCAAACAATTTAATTATCCAAGTCATCATCATAACATCATTATGTTAAATTTAAGATACTTGGATAATAAGAGTAACAGTTACTTATGTAGTCGTTATGTATGTAAATTTGGCCCTGATCTGTGAGCGCTGTAAAAGGAAAATAGTTTGATTGGTTCCTTCCTGGCGCAATTCGGAATCACGTGTTTCGCGAGCACTCTAATAGCCCATTTCCTGACGTTCATCAACGGCCCTTCTGTACCGTGTCGTACATATTATCACGGTATTAATGTGTTCAGCTTTTTCCACAGAAAACTGCTATCTGAAAAATCTGAGGGGACTTGTAAGCATCTGGTTTCTGAATTATGTTAATATATTTAATTTCGATGCAATGTGACAAAATCCAACTTCTACAGATGACTGATCTTCAATACCCAATACTTTATTGCACACCATAACGTTATAATATAATATAAATCTAGATGTTTATCTAGATTGATTGAGAAAGTTTTGGAAGCATTGAAAATAGAATGTGTTTATATATTTCCTACTGTTTACGTCATTATAAAAGCTTTGTACTTATACGAGCATAATAAAATTGGTTCATTTCTTTAAAACGTTTTTATATGTACTCCATCTAGCATAATAAAAGTTACTGATCCTAGCCAAATGCATTAATATACTATTCAGTTGAATTGCCTTTAAAACTAAATTTTGCAAGTAACATTACTATAATGTATGTATGTATGTATGCAAATGTGTATGTACCTATGTATTTATGTGTGTATGTGTATGTGAGTATGTGTGTATATATTTTTAAGATTAGTATATGTATATTATGTGTATGCTGTATGATATGTATGGGTACCTATACATAATATGCATGTATGGGGATGTATATATATTTCCAGTTATATATATTCATTAGAATTTTAAATTTTTTAAACTCATTGCACCGTCAACTGCTACTGTCTTTCCAATACCTTTTGATCCATCCTAAGGTTGCCTGGAAGAGATTGCTTTCGTCCAATAAGGTCGCCCTTTGTACAATATACTCATATATTTATCGTTTTCTGTACTCTCTTGTAAAACTGTAATACGGTGTACAAATAAAGAGTTATCTATCTATAAGGGTAGTATTAATGCCTAAGCTGCTCGTCTCATATCTCGTTTTTGAGAATTAAGGCTTGGTTTTAATACAATTCACCTCATTCAGAATACATTTGGAACCAAAAGCTCTCACGTCCTTTTTCCAGCAGTTTCAATAAAACATCCTACATTAAATTACGAGTTTCAATCACAAAATCCGAATACAAATCTGCCATTGCAAGGCCATTACGTTTTTATGGCCGACTTCGGAATCGAATAAGTTCACGAATATGTATATACATTATGTATGAATAGTGTTTTATGTACTTATACAGTGATTTATAGATATGAACGGTTTTAAATACAGAATACAATTTTTTTCTGTAGTCTCTAGGAATCATTCCATGTAAAATAATACGATTAGGTTTAGATACTCTAGATTTAATACAGAATACACTTTTTTTGTGTAGTTTGTAGAACCACTCCATGTAAAATAATACGATTAGCTTTATTTGCTCTAGATTTAATACTTGTTTAAACTTCAACCTGATCTTTAGCTAAACTCTTTAGACTCTTAATTCTCAGGGCATCTTTGGGGTCTAAACCATTTAAATGATCACTTTAATTCATACTGAAGCCTTAGTCATGATGCAAGAGTATCGCGTCGTCGTCGTCTTTCTAGAATCTCCAACGCCTCTATCCTATTTTTGTTTAGTCATTAATTTGAACATGTGATAAGTCACGTTGGAATGTCATCATTCTATTAGATTTATTAGTTTTGTAATAACGTTAACCTTTTTAGAATGACGTCTAGGCTAGGATTTCGATTAGAGATCTTTATTTCTCAATAAGACAAAATCACTTCATCATCATCATCATCAGCCTATCGCAGTCCACTGCTGGACATAGGCCTCTCCAATTTCACGCCACTTAGTTCGATCTATGGCTTCTCGCATCCAGCTCCTGCCAGCCGTCTTGCGCAAATCATCGCTCCACCTGCCTTGTGGACGTCCTACACTACGTTTGCCGAGACGCGGTCTCCACTCAAGAACTCGTTTACCCCAACGGTTATCGGTTCTTCGGCAAATGTGAAAAAAAATCACTTACATGAGGACAAAAATATTTTATACAAACTAATTTTTTTAATAAAAACTTTAGCTTTAATATAAAAAATAGTACTATATAAAATAGAACTATATTAAAAAAAATAGTAGAACATAGCCATGGGTCATGGTTCACCGGAAATGGAAGACCCACGGCTATGTTCGAATGGGCCGGCTCTACCGGAGTAATGCCACGGCCTTACGGAAAACCAGTATGAAACAGCGCTTGCATTGTGTTTCACTCTACACCATTGTGCACTTTTCGGGACAAAGCCAGTCAGTCTGTTATCAAGCAAAACCAATCTAATGAACAAATTGTCACCTGCCTCTTTTCCGGGTCGATATGGTTTCCAAACCTTTAAGAAAAATCTGTGCTTCCTATTTAGAAATCTCAAACTCTTCAGCCAGTGATTTTTGAGTTGCAGGCGTTCGTGGGCAGCGGTAGCAGTTGTCCATAAGATAGACCGTCTTTTCGACGAGAAGAGAAGAGAGGGAGCAGGTAATCGGTATTTCTTCTTCTTCTTCGTCTCGTCTCGTCATCGTCTTTTGAAAAACCAAAAAACGATCTCTAGATATTTTTAATACAAATGAATGTTTAAGCTACGAACGAAGATTGAAATAGAGACTTACTGTGGACATCCTCTTTCCCATTCCGAGGATAAGACATTGAAGAGAAATGTAAGAATGAATTGCGTTATGTAAACTATGGTTCAAACTAGCTGTTATCACATACTCGTAATTTGAAACTGTTGTCTGTATTCTCTCAGCATTATAATCTCAATTTGGCATTTCTATAAATCGGTTCTAAACCGGGTCTGGACCGAATTACTACACAAATTGATACTAAACTCACAAATACCATTAGGGGTGATGAATGGTTACTACTTGTAATATCTATTTAAGTTACTGCGTTAATGCACTATGCAAAATAGTAAGTGCAAGAGGCGCGGCTGGTTGGCATTCGCCCGAACGTCTGATGCATTTATAACCAGTCTCGAAAATGTAGGTACTTGTCGGCAAAGCGCTCTCTCTAGAATGTAAATGTGCATCTAACAGTTTCAAAATACTATTCGCGGAAATAGTTTGTATTAAGTAGTTAAAGTCGTCTTGGTTATAAACCTAGTCTACACGGAGTACACTGCTAAACATGCAAATAATGTAATAGAAATCATAGTATTAATTTATTAGCAGTAGTAAGAATTTTATAGTGTCTAACATTATTCTCTTTTTTTACCCGACTACGGCGAATCCAAAAGGAAGAGTAAAGATTTTTTGCAGTCTATGTATATTTATCTCCCACGACAGCGCTTAAATTACTGAACGGTCATTATTACAAATCTATCGACACCTCGTAAATTAAAACCGAATTTACGAGGTATCGATGGATTTGTAATAATGACCGGTGACAAATTAAATTTAGAAAATCATCACGTGTTTAGTATTAAAAGCAAGGACTGGGCGAGACCATCACAAAAATGTATTGTACAACACAATATCAAAACAAGAAAGAAGTAATAAACAAGTAAATGTTAAAAACCTAAAACAATATGATTATTTTTATATATTACCAATAAACAGACATGGTAGGTATACCATGTCTGTTTATTGGTGGTGGTGGTGGTACCGTAGGAGAGTCACGCTTCGGCACGCGCTGGCTCGACTCATACCTCAACCCGTGCCTCCATACCCTTCCCTATTTTTTTTTATTACGACGTCCAGACGCTTCCTAGCGCCTGCCCGCACTGAAGCGGGTACCGTCATCTGATGGACTCTCAATTTAGGTGACGTACGGCACACGCGTACGTCCCCCCCTCGCGGCTGTCCTCTGAAGCGTATAGAGGGAAAACCCGTACCGACCGACCATCCCCCTCTCCATCCCCATCCCCCAAAGGTCGGCAACGCACTTGGGACGCTCTATCTGATCGCTTACCATCAGACGATACGTCTGCTGGTTTGGCCCCATATTCAATAAAAAATACCATGTAACATATATATAATATACTGGTAGTATATTCAAGCTAATTGTAGTATTTATTAAAATCATATAATTAATCATTTCCTTACATGGGCACCTACCTCATCTTTTTCCTTGCATTGCCCAATCGGACGACTGAATTATTTTTTTTGTTTTGTCATTTTTAAATCCCTAGTTACGTAGTCGGGTTATAGTTCTTATATTAATTATTCTTTAATAGCTTTTGTCCGCTCCGCCCAAATATGCCGGTCGTCGCAGTAAATAGTAGCCTATTTCCTTACTTCTTGAGTAAAAATCAAAGGATCTGCAGTGAAAGTTTTATCAAAATTGATTAAGTGGTGCCGTAAAAGTGTAACAGACAGACAGATACTTTCAAATATTGATTAGTACAAGAAATAGTAACAAGTAAGTGACATTTTTGGAGCCGATTTCTCGATTATGTTTATGGTTATGGGGACAAGTACTAAAAGAACAACAGTACACTAATCGGTCTAGAGTTCATTGGCGGAAGTGGTCGCTTACCATCGGGCAATTTGTCTTCTACCCACTAACAATAAATACTGTGCACTTATTTTAATTTCAAAGCAAAAACATCGAGCTTCAAACATTTTAGGTACACCTAGAAACTAAAAAACCAGCCAAATGCCGCATAATTTATTCAAGGAATCTGGATGAAATATGAGCTACAATACCATTTGAGAGTAATATCTTGTTTGGCATTTGTGTTTTTATACTTAAGGCGGAGGCAGACAGCCGGCGTGGTGGGACAACGTGTCGACATTTCAACTATCGCGTCTGTTTTACCGCGCCATTCTAAATTCCTGACTATAGACAGAAACTCGTAAGTATGACATTTAAGTCAAAGAGTATCCGTGATTCTGTACGTAAATAATTACATGGCTACGTTTCATATTAGGAAGTCTATTCGTAACAAGCGGGTAAGGGTACAAACTACGAGAACAACATCACTGCGGAGAGAAGGAAACCTTGACAAAAATCCTATATCAACCGGTATAACGGGAACGTGGTATACTAGACCAAAGTTTCTAAGCTAAATCTTTCTAAGCCTATATATTTTCATGTAAAAAAGCATGAGGCGACATTATGGACATATTTTTAGAAAGCATCCGACGCTTTTTACATTAAAGTAATTTATTTTATTTATCACTCTATACTTAATTTTAATTATTAAAAATATTTTCTATTTTTCAGCCTATTTATAAAAGCGTGTTTTTTTAGTTATTTAAACTTTTTTTTATTTATTGTATTGTCATCGGTCCTCAATAAATCTACTAAGTTTGAATGAAATCTGACCGTATGGAATGGGTCGAAATCAAGTCCAAAGGAGTTGGTTTCAAACAAACGTATTATACAAACAAACTGGTGAAGCTAAAAAAAGGATGTAAAATGAATTCACTTTGAAACACAAACCACTTTATTCACTAGTTTTGAAATGATTAAAGAACCAAATGTACAATTTGATTATCGACCGATTTCAAAACTAGTCATCGACACGTGCCATATACCCGATCGAACAAGTCTATTAAACTCAATGAAACAAGAAAAACGATGTCATCAATCTTTTTGGGAGATTTATTTACTAAATACATTATCTACCACGTGTGGGGTATCAAAGACACTAACTTGATAAATGGATATTATGACGTCACTATTATTCATCTGAATGGTGCCTCCGCACCGTTCGTATGTTATTTTTAGGCAATTTCTTATGTCCATAGCACTTAATGACAGGAATTACCTGTGTCTCTGTTAAAGAATAACGCAATGTTTTGAATTTGTATTTTATAAATTTCAGATGTTTTTTTTTGTTTTATAAACGGTTTCGCACCACTTAGAGCTTAGTGCGCTGTACTTGATTCTCACATAAGTGATGTATAAAATTTTCTATAAGATGGAGAAAATCTCATTGAAATTATTGCTCTTGCTTGCTTGAAGTAATTGTTTTAGCGCAATCATAGGCGCAGGTCGTGAAAACCAAAATTTAAGAGATATTTAGGTATTTAAAACAGTAATAAGGTCACGGGCATTCAAAATCTTCTAATCCTATTTTACAGTGACTATGAAAGCTAATGCCTAAGTCTTTTCCTGAACATTTTCCAAAACTACACCAAAAAAGTTCTCTTTGCAATAATTGACATTCGTTTATAACAAGATACATATGGCGGATATTTCAGTATATATGGTGTTGTACAAAGCAATTAAGAAGCGCCGATAGTTAGTTGTCGTATTTTATTTAAGCTCTCTTATGTCTACCAACCACACATAAACAACACATTCATAATCAAATTACATTTATAAATCTCATGACGACTCAATCGTAACGTGTTGGGCCCACTACTCATATCATACATTTAATTTTAAAAATGTTATGGTTTGAAAATAAATATGTTTTATGTAAAATCGAACTGAAAACTGCAGAAGCACAACCTCTTTCCTTTCTCTCTGTTCTATTTCGCTTCATTGGTGTTATTTTGTTTTTGTGACTTTCACTATATAGTTAAAAATAAAAGGAAATATTACGTAAGAAGAAAGCGTGAGGAAATTTCTAGAAAAGGCTACTTACTGCTTCCTGTATTAATTTCTTGATAAACCGTTTAGAAATGTGAAACTTCAAACTATTCTGCTAACTTCCAAATGTAGTAAATCCATGCTGATTTCAGTACGAACGGGCCGGCTCGACTAGGGCGACACTACCCTCCCACAAAACTCCAGCAATTATAAATCCATAAAATTACAGCATTCGTGCTGTCGTGTTTCCAACCACGACACCACCAGGTCACCGATCGATTTTGGCTCTAGGAGCCGAATCTACCTGTGCCAGTATCGGTCCCATTCTGGAGACTCGGAGTCAACTTGTCGCCTATCATATAACTTAGGAGAGAGGCGAGCGTTCAACCTATCCCCAAAAAAAGGTGGCCGTTGAGATCCGGCTAGTTACGGACCTACAGTCGGTTCATCAACAAGTAATGGTCCACTACCTGGAAGATTTCTCTTCGCTAAATGATCGGCAATATTACTCTAGGCCGAACCTATCACAGATGATCTTCTAACGTACGTCATTCACCTTTGGGGTAAGGCTATTGAGAGGCATGGGAAGGTCCTTGGCTATCAGCATTGACATAGCCAGATCAGGGTTTGGCATCACTCGCTTCTCTCCAAACTTCCCACATTCAGCCAGTCCACCAAACTCTGCAACTGAGTCGCTGCTTTTCTGCTCAAGCACAGCATTAGGGTCCTTTGCGGTAGAGGGAACACTCAACTGCCATTGCAGAGTAAGCTCGGTATCCTGGGTATGAATGTCTGCCGTGATATCAACTTGCATAAGTACATTGAGAGCGTCACTAAAGCGGCCTCGTGGAAGTTAGATGTACTAAACAAGGTGACACGGTTCTTCTCGTCCGAGAATCGGCGTCTTGCTTACAAGTCCCAGATTTGCTCGTACGACGAATACTGCTCTCATCTTTGTGGTGGATTCACGCAGTATCTATTTGACACTCTCGATCGCTTGCAGCGGCGAGCAGACCGCATCATCGGTAGTCCTTGAACCTCTGCAGCTGCGAAGTGATATCGCCTTTATCGCCATTATCATGGGGAGTGTTCTGAAGACCTTTTCCACTTCTTCCTTCCACAGGACAACACGTGCTGGCCTTCAAAGTCACCCTTTTAGAATGGTATCATACATTCTTGACGCAACATTTTGGTCCTCCCTTCTTGTGCCGAGTGGTCTAAACATGCAACCTACTGCCACCGCACGTGTTTCCCTCCTATTATAATCCCGGATACTTTTAGCGGGACGTGAAACAACATCTAATTAAGCCACCATAGTGTGAGTTACCATGCTGCATTGTCGACGTTTGCATTGAGAATGGTGACCATCACTCTTAGATTCTACTCAGACTTTCCATTAAGCGGAGTAATCATTGTGGTTGCTTGTACATAAAAAGATATAAAGAAAAAAACAACTTGTGAATAATGTTAAGTAAATTGAATCAGAATTACATATATCACTTATGCACACATGTTAATTTAATACACTTTAATATATACGTCTATAATTAATAAATATTTTTATCTGACGTAAAACCTTGGCTTTTATTTATTCATATACTTGAATTTACACTTGCACATTATATTATTATTAGATTGGATTGATGTTGCAAATGTGTATGCCCGGAACCATTTGTAAATTGGGTAAATCCCTCCAATATCCGTATAGCTACTCAAACTCGCAGGTACGCAAACTCTTTATACATTAGTATCCACTTCTGGGGACTTTGAAGGCCAAATGCAAATGGGATTCATCAATCCGTAATCAAAGGATATACGGTGTCTGGCTTTAAACAAATCATTTAAATATTATCTGATAACATCAATATCATTTACACAAATGGAATATAAAGCTGTACACTTTTATGACCTTGTTTTATTTTTCATTCGTAGGTATGTAATGAAAACTTTAAACGTGATTTTGACCCCCTACAAACGATGGAATAACTCGAATTTTGGCATACTTATCAGGGACTGATGACAATTCAATATTTTAGAAATCCCGTCCCATTACAATAGAAACACACTATAGCGCCATTTACCGAAGATACGTCGAACTACGGAGTTACGAAGGAAACTAAGAAACTACCAATCCTAAATCGCGCAATAGAAGTTCTCGCGCCAATTAGCATATATACAACATCCCAACGTCAATCGTTGGGCAGTGGCCCGCCAGGCACGATCACCTCGCCTGGTCGGAGGATCCTCCCTTTGTGTTGGAGGGGCACGTGAGTCGTTCCTCCACACTAGGATAGTGAAGATTAACGATTTTTTGCTATCCTAAAACAGATAGAACGCTAAGAAGGCGTTTTTTTTAAACTTTTATTTATATTCATTTTAAGTAAACTTTATAAGATTTAGAACACATTTTCTTAAAGTTTAATGAATATCTTGTCAATCTGGCTGAATTATAACTGTACATATGATGATGAATTAAAAACAAAGTGTCATGAACTCTATTTATCCAAAGGTTGTCGTAGATTCTACTAAAAGCGCAAATTCCTCAAGATTTTACTAAAAACAAGAGAAAATTTTGCAACAAATCCCTTCAGGCCAGCTTTTTAGGAGTTGTAGGGTAGGCCAAAACTTCATTTTTATGGAAAGGTACAATATTAAAGGCATAGCTTAAGGCTGTTGATGATTTCGATAAGACGGGAAATCTATACTAATATTATAAAGAGGTTAAGTTTCTTACTTTGTATGGTTGTAGGAGGTAATCTTCGGAAGTACTGATCCGATCCTCAAAATTCATTCACTAACAGAAAGCGACACTATTCAGGAGTGACATAGGCTATCATCATCATCATCAGCCCATCGCAGTCCATTGCTGGACAGAGGCCTCTCCAATTTCACGCCACTTAGGCTATATTTTATTATAATATATCAAGTCGAAAAAAGCAGGCGGTTAACGCCCAATGAAGTGGCCCCCGGTCGGCTCGGTGAAGCTGAGGATCGTACCAGATGACGTGGAATTGGAGAGGCCTATGTCCAGCAGTTTGCTGCAATAGGCTGATGATGATAACTATCCTATTTAAGTTCCCTCTTTTGTATTAAATAGACCAACCCCGCCTTCTCAGATATTCGAATCAATAAAAATCTGCCACTTTCTAGTAAATTCCAGACTTTTATTATGTTAAATAAACGGGTATCTTCTTCAATTCGATAATAAGCCTGTTTCTGTCTCCCCATTTATCTTTCAACAATTCATTATTGTCTGGCAATAACATTGTGATCATATCAGCTCCGAATTAACGATGTCATAAATATAATATATTACTGAGCATTACTGGTTAGGCCAAAAATACTATTTCGAATAATATTTTCATCATCTTTAGTCTTTTATTGTTCAATTAGGTTATTAATATTACCACCAATTTGCTTATTGTCTATTTTACCATAAAAAGAAATACATACATCAAAAACAAGAAAAAAAATTAAACCGACTTGTGTTAAATTTAATATTACAAATCTATTGACACCATATTAAATCGGTTTTGTAGAAATACAAAGGCGCTACGGTAGAAATACAAATATGCTGTTCCCTGAAATACAGTTTACACTAGTTTAGGAGCCAGGAAATTTACAATAAATGTATCAGCTTTATGTTAATAAATAAATTAATACACTGCCAAAACTATCACCCTTGCTTTTGGCGTAGTATTCTGTTAAAAATGAGTGTAGATACATAGCAATTAATCATACTAAAATACTGCACCTAAGCCTTGGCTTAATAATAGCTTATATCTATATATATAAAAGAAAGTCGGGTTAGTACACTATTTATAACTCAAGAAAAATTTTCAGCCAAATCGGTTCAACCGCGATTTGGCGGAAAATTTAGAACCAGGAATTGGACATAGGATTATCACAATTCTTTTTACATATGATTTATATAAATTAATCGAATTTGTTGTTGTACCTTGGGTAATACCGCGGCGCTCAGCTAGTTGTAATATAAATATAAACTAGTTTTCATGTTACAAGGGTCACAGTTGAAAATTCGTAAAGTAAAAAAGTATGATCCGTAACCAATTTTACAAAATTTAAAAGAAATTAACTGTCGCCTGCGGTATTCACGGACCAATACGACCTTCGAACCTTCAGGAAAAAAGTGTACTCCTTAAAAAGCCGGCAACGCTCTCTGACGCCTCTGGTGTTGTGGGTGCCCATGGGCAGCGGTAATTACTTGCCATCAGGCGTTGGCCTTATATTCCATTAAAAAAATAAAAATAAATACTGTGCACAGTACTTAAGCCCTGTACTGCCTCTGCTGTACAGGCACATAGCAGCTAGCACGGCCGTCTTTCGCGACATGCAATCCAATTGAATTATTTTCGATCCCATACGATTTGGTGGAAGTTGTCCTTAACGCTAGTAATATGCCGTAGATATATTGACCGTCCACAAGCGTAATGTTTACCAAACGGTAAACAGATATAACCCTTATTTGCTCTGTACAAAGGTACTAGGCATACACTGCTCTTCATCGTATCAATTTCATTGGAAACGATTTATTTCAAACAAGGAGTTTCTAATTCAAGTTTGACATGTTTAAACGTATTTTGGTTAAAAATTTGTAGAGCTACAACTACCCACCCCACAAAGTGTTAAACGGCGAAATGATAGGCTCAGGCTACAATAATATTTCGAGATGATCTAGACGGGTTCCGGTCCGATCTAGCATATGATATAGTGATATGGCAAAGAGAGAGGGCACTAGGTAAAATTAATAAAATAATAATTTAATAATTAATACCTAGTTATTAATCAGGCGCTCATAGCCCAGTTGCACTCGGTGATTAGAAACAATCATCGAGGGTAAGCAACGATGGCGCGGTCAGTACCTGGATGGGTGACCGCTGGTGGCATGTTACCATGAGCGTCTCCGTGATTCGGAGGTCACGTTAAGCAGTCGGTCCCGGTTGTTATCATACGATAACAGTCGTGAAGCTTAGTTGGAGGCCTTCGGGCGGCTTAAAAACATCCAACGGCAAGATTTACGTAGCCACAACGTATTCTTGCCAGTCCCCAACCCGCACTTGGCCAGCGTGGGGACGTATGGCCTTAACCCTCTTCTGAGAGGAGACCCGAGCCCAGCAGTGGGACATTATGGGTTGTTGTTTTATTAATCAGTATTAGTTAACCACACACAAAGTTATTACTTTAATGACTGTTTACATTCAGGAAGCATTAGCAACATCAATTAATCATGAAACTGTCTTCTGCGTCCGGCTTGGATAGTACAATAATTATAAATGCGCTGAACGCCCGGACATTCATTCTAGCCGAAACGGTAACAACAATAGCTATGCGCTATTCAGCTCTAAATAGTTAATATAAGGTATATTTAGACAATATATATATTTATTCAATTTATTACTTAATTCTCGATAATAGGTCATCATCATCTTCCTAGCCTTTATTATTCCCAAGTTTTGTGGTCGGCTACTGCTTCAACCGATTTTACCTGAATATCAGTTTTTACACGGAGCGACAGGCATCGGAACTCCGCAACCCTGAGGGTGAACTGAATTCGAAGGTCGAAGTAGTTTTCAGAATATTTGAGGGTACTTCGTCAGAATAATAAGTATTACCAGTATTGAGAACAAAACATGGAAAATTGTTTTTTTTGTATATAATCTCAAAGAATACCACTGTTTAGTGTTTAGCCCTATAAAATTATAAATATAATCATATACTTCTGATAAGAAGTCGAAAGAACGGTCTATAATTGACATGTGCTTTGCAATTGATAAAAAAGTAACAAATCAGCGAGAGATTGTTAATACTAATTCGGAATTTGAATTCTGACATTCTTTCAAATTTTATGTTTTTTTTTTCAATTTGATCCTAATTGCATGAAATTATAATCTCTAATTTTATTTTCTCAGAAAGAGTTCTTTTATTTTTCGTATTGAGGCTCTATCCATCGACAAACATTATGTATATTCAACTCTTCAAAGATAAGAGTAGTAAATCAACAGTAACGTTGTTGTGCGGGAATCGTTACTAGTCGTTACGTAAACTAAGCAAAATAGCCTATGGGCGCGTCGATAAATTTTCCCCTTTATCTGTTTAGCTAGCTTCCAACCGGTGCTGCACCCGCCCTCTCCAATCTAACACGCGATCACATTTGAAGTAAATAACATCACAGTATTAATTTAAGCTACCGTGTTCATTTTGATTTGATAATTTAACTATTCTAAACGGGATATTTATCATGTTTATTTGAGAGAATTAGTTTTCTTATTAAAGGCTATTGATGTGAAGTAATTAAGTGGGATAGTTATTTTATTTTGTTTGAAATATAATTATTAATTAATTTTGTTTTGCTTTTTAGTGCTTAAAAATCAGAAAGTCTTTCATAAGCCCCTTGTTTTTCGTGAGTTTAATTGTTAATATCCCTTTTTCTCGGGAGCACTCAAGATATCGAGTTTAAATTGACACTGCTTAAATACGATGGCAGTTCCTGGGAATTAAAATACATATAATGAACTTTTCAAGTTACATTACAGTCATCAAACGATATGAACATACTAACCTTGCATTTTACTTTAATATCATAACCCTTCGTCGGTAACACAAAACAGAAGATAATTTCCATCGACCTAGAATCATGAAATTTGACAAGTAAATAATGATTCTACTCTCCTTAATTTTCTGAACATGCACTTCATTTATTAGTGAGATAACACAATTACCTATATGGATTCCAGAAATTAACAATCATCTAGACTCCTATGTTATTCTGGAAATTAATAGACACTAATAAATACAATCTCTTCTTTCATGAAACTATTTTGAATTGATATCTAATTTGAACACAAACCTCCTTTGTAAAAATCACTGGCCACCTTTGTGTAGTTTTTTTTTAAAATAAGTTTAATGATTAACTGTCACTCTTCTTTTGTTTGCAACAGTGGACATTTCGCGGACAACTTTTCGTGCTATGATTTTCTATAAATATAAACGAGGGTTAAACTTCAACGAATCTCAAAAAATATTATAAGCTGTATAATAACAATTATTTTTTGGTTTCGTGAATTTAAACGTGATCTAGAGAAATAAAACGATTACCCCAGACCGATCATCAACCCATAATGTCCCACTGCTGGGCTCGGGTCTCCTCTCAGGAGAGGGTTAAGGCCATACGTCCCCACGCTGGCCAAGTGCGGCTTGGGGACTGGCAAGACAACGTTGTGGCTACGTAATCTTACCATTGGATGTTTTTAAGCCGCCCGAAGGCTTCCAACTAAGCTTCACGACTGTTATCCTATGATAACAACCGGGACCGACTGCTTAACGTGACCTCCGAATCACGGAGACGCTCATGGTAACATGCCACCAGTGGTCACCCATCCAGGTACTGACCGCGCCGTCATTGCTTGCCCTCGCTGATGTTTCTAATCACCGAGTGCAACTGGGCTATGACCCCAGACCCAGCCGACCACCAACTGCAGTAACTCATGAAAAACATCATCAGGGTAGAATGGCTATTGCGAGAAAATAGACATACTACACATTGAGATATACAGGCTGAGCTAAACATTTGATCACACACAGTTTCCAGCATTCTGCATGAACAGCTTAAAGTTAGGAAGCTTGCTTCGCGATGGATACCTTATTCTCTCACCGATGATGATCGTGTTGATTGGTTTTAGAAAAGTTCGAAGGAGGAACTTCGCAAAACGCCTACATTCTTACAACTGACGAATCATGGATATATAACTACGATCCTCTCACGAAGCAGCAATCCACGCAAAAGGGGTTTGAAGAGGATCATTTGCCCAAAAAAGATGTTCGCGGTCGAAGCGCAAGTAAAAAAATGATAGCGGTTTTTTTTAACAGCCCACGTACAAATTTAATTGCTTTTAAATTTCGAAACCCTCAAACCACAACTCAAACTTGCATAATTGTTCGGTATTTTTTGATTACTAAGTGGAGTTGAAATTTGATAGTCGTTTTAACGTCTTAACTATTAAGCTATCGTCTCTTGAACATTTAATATATTTACATAAAGTGTGTAGGAGTTTGTATAAGCAAATGGGGTATTTACATATTGAGTTTTTGTGTTCGACGTGTTCATTCAATTGTTTAATGGTGCAGCGGACTATACGTGGTCCTGCAGAAGATATTGGAACATTCTTAATCTGAGTATATTTTATTCACTAAGTACAGAAAGCACGACGCCCTATGTCATTTAGTTTCTTAAGAAAGAAAGGATCAAACCTACTAAATAATAACCAGTAGCATAGTAGTATTGTTATTTTCGTGCAAAAACTGCTGAGACTAACATTTTGAAACAATATGTTTTGATAACCTTTAAAGTTATAAAAAAGGTAAACTTGTTACATAATATATTTAAACTGACTCTTTTTGGTCTAAGCATAATTCTATCTATCCTATCTAAGAAATGTCAGAAAAACACAAAACAGTTAAAAAAAACTTGAAAATTGGTTAAATACTTTCGGACTTCCTCGTGAGCAACAACTTGACACGAGAATTTTATATATAATACCTACATATCATCCGGGTCATAATAATGAGTCTATTGACATTTGATTTATTTCAATCGGTTCCGTAGTATAGGCGCTATGGTGGAACATACAAACATTAAAGGTTGTCTGAAAGACATCGCCGTCAGCGATAAGATGGCCTTTTTTTCTACCTAATGTTGATCTCCGTATATGTTTCTCTGTAAAAAAATACTATAGTGGTGTGCAATAAAGTTTAGTAAATAAAATAAATAAAAAAATACATAGGCTACCAAAGCTATTATTTTTTCGTTTGGCTTCGCTGTGGTCGGGTAAAACAGACCGTCAAACGATCTTGAGTATGAATTATACCATTCCTAAACCTGTCTGTATGTGAATTTGAATTAATATTCTAATCAGTTTTGAAACAAATTAACCGCAATTATATCTATTGAGACATTAAGATATTACGTGTATTTTAAATAGGTATACAAAAAATAACAAAATGGTTCTCCATTTATCTAGTTCGCGCGTTTATTTAATTGCGACGTTGTTTTACATCTATACTATATAAAAAGCTGAAGAGTTTGTTTGTTTGCTTGAACGCGCCAATCTTAGAAACTAATGGTCTGATTTGAAAAATTATTTCAGTGTTAGATAGCCCATTTGTTAAAGAAGGCTATATATCACCACGCTTGTTTAAAAAATGGGGGAAAATTTTCACTCTACGGGCCAATGAGGTTGCGATATAAAGAAGGCTTGTTTAAATAGATATTAATGATCCTAAGAGCTAATGGACACGTATGCCGATAAATTTAAACTCGCTATGACCAACAGCCTTTAATGGTCCTCTGATGGACATAGGCCTGTATTTATAAAGGAACCGTCTGCCTACTATTGCACTCTGCCCAGATGGGTTGATGTAGAGCTTTTTACCCGACTGCGAAAGAAGGAGGGTTATGTTTTTCGAGTGCATTTATGGATGTATATTTCTTTGGCATGCCCTAAAGCCTAAACGGCTTGTTGTATTTTTATGTGAGTGATGTCAAAATCGTCTTAGTCGTGAGAGTGACTCTAGAATCATCAAAATTAAAAAAAAAAGTATTTCTTTGCTTTTTATTTCTTTCTTACTTTTCAGTTCTTCAATAAATATGATAAAGATGATAAAAATATTTACGCAGTCGGGTTTTCTTTAACCCGACTGCGTTTAACCGGTTGCGTGGATGTTATCCTGCCTAGTTTCCTACTTTAGTCCGCATTTACGTTACTAGGGGATAAATAGGAGTGCTACACTCACACAGTATTCTTGTTCTGTCATCACATAAAGAATAAAATTAGTAGTGAGACTCAAGAAACACCAATAATTATAGTTATCTAAGAAAAATTAAAGTTGAAAAGAACCTCAAAAGCTATCGTTATATTTAGGTACCGAACAGTGATAAAAATTCATTCAATCGACTTCAAACGGGTCTATTAATCCTGTATCTGACTTCAAACGCCGATTTTACACCGTATAGGATGATTGCCAATAAACCTGAAATGGATACGAGCTAAATAGACTCGATTCTATTAAACCTGAGATCTGAAGAAAAATTATTCTGTGAGCACCAAATATTCAAGTAACTATCTATTCTATTTATATATTTTTAGACTTGTTCTTTTACGATCACGCTTATAAGATTAATAAGAGAAAAAACAACACTAATTTATTAACATATCGAAGAACACTTAGAACATTTTAGTTTTAAACAATCCGAAAGCCAATAGTTAGTTATAATGTATTAAAATTTATTTTTACTACATTTTTTAAATGTTGCATTACAAATTAACGCATGCATATACCTCTACTACTTGACAATCTTAGATCTTAAATATAGAAAACATTATTGAAAATAAGAATTTACGAACCAAGTTAAATTTAAAGAACGTCTTCAGTATTAACTGTTACATGTATACGTTTCATGATATAACAATTATTTTCAAGGTAATTAACGCGATCACTTATTTAAAGGTATTAGATATCTCTGATTTGCCTGACGTTTCGACCATGTTGCCTAAGTCGTGGTCACAGGCTGACAGGCTTAGCGGCGCACGCCCTCCGTCGTCGAATCCGAGAAGTAGAGTTCTTCATTCCCGTGAAAATAATTATTATGTAATGAAACGTGAACGTTTAAGAGTTAGTTTACTCAGGTCATTAGTGGTGCCTTGTTCACGGAGTTATCTCGTTTCTGTTAAGTAAGAAAACTTTCAGTAAGTATATCTAAACTTATGTAAGTCCCCCAACTTGTATTTACTCAAAAACAAATTTACATTTATTTTGTCTTGCATGTGGATAAAGTTTTGTACTTGATACAGTAAACGTGGCATATTACTACAGCAATCAAATTTCAAACAATTTGACAAGATAACTATTTGGAATTTGGATATTATTAAAATTAATTCACTTGTTTTCCTGACCTGTAAACCTGTAGTCTTTCAGCTGAGAACAGCCGAAAGACTGCAGGTCTTAGGCCTCCCCCATAGCTCCTCACAAGTACCGGTCCTGGACCTTTGTTTATGAAATTTTGAGTGCATATCGAGTAGATCTGAGAATCGGCCAATAACATTTTTCATATCCCTTAATGATAAGGGTGACCCACCCCTAATTTAATTTTTTTTATTTCAAAGACGTTTGTCATATCAGCTAGTATTATATTAAAGTACTTGTTACATGTTTTAAATACATTTATTGATTTACAGATATACATAGAGTGTTAGAGAGGAGACCACGATTAGGCAAACGCAGTGTAGGGCACCCTGCGGTACGATGGACCGAAGACTTGAAAAAAGTGGCTAGCGGTGGATGGATGCGGACTGCCCAAGACCGGGTTGGTTGACGCTCTTTGGGAAAAGCCTTCGTCGGCAATAGGCTGAAGAAGAAGAAGATACAGATATATTATAAGTGACGTATCTGGCTAGCGTGGTATAGTAGGCAAAACCTCCTTGCTAAGGAGAGTCCAGCAGTGGATTAACAAGGCTGTTCATAGTGCTGTTTTTTTTTCTTTTT
Organism: Hyphantria cunea; assembly: GCA_003709505.1. NCBI lineage: Eukaryota > Metazoa > Arthropoda > Insecta > Lepidoptera > Erebidae > Hyphantria > Hyphantria cunea. The sequence continues at coordinate 423,438 of PKRV01003623.1, read as the reverse complement.
TTACAACTCCCGCGTTAGGAATATACATTCCTGTGTCATGGGGATCTTTACAAACATACATGAAACGGACACAAAGTACGCCCAGACTTAGAACAACAATTTATGGATCACACAAAGTGTTATCCCATGTAGGATTTGAACCCACAACACGTGGCCCAGTAGGAAGCGGTGTGGCGACCACTGAAACCACTAGGCCAACCGTGTAGTCAATGGTGATTGACGAATATACGGGCCCCCCATCCAAAATAAGTATTTTTATATAGTTTGCGCAATATCCACTACAAATTTCCACTCATCATCAGCCTATCGCAGTCCACTGCTGGACATAGGCCTCTCCAATTTCACGCCACTTAGTTCGATCTATGGCTTCTCGCAACCAGCTCCTGCCAGCCGTCTTGCGCAAATCATCGCTCCACCTGGCTTGTGGACTACGTTTGCCGAGACGCGGTCTCCACTCAAGAACTCGTTTACCCCAACGGTTATCGGTTGTTCGGCAAATGTGGCCAGCCCACTGCCACTTCAGCTTACTAATCCTGTGGGCTACGTCGATGACCCTGGTTCTTTGTCGGATCACCTCGTTTCTAATGCGATCCCTTAGAGAAACGCCGAGCATATACCTCTCCATTGCACACTAAACGACTTTGAACTTATGGACCAGTCGAACCGTAAGTGTCCACGTTTCGGCTCCGTATGTCATTACGGGTAGGACGCACGCATTGAAGACTTTCGTCTTTAGGCACTGTGGGATCGATGATGAGATCGAATTTCCACTTACTTCTACATTTTATTTACCTTCAATTCAAGACAATCCTTTCTCCAATATGCTACCTGTAATAACATCGAAATAATCGTACCCATTTTTTCCCTTTTCCTTTTCCTTTTTCTATGGGGAATCGGGTTTACCAATTACGGTAACATGTAGCTTCCGTTGTTTTTATTTGCGTTGGTAGATTAAATTCCGAGTAGACTTTGAGGAAAGGATTTTGGAAGACATGGTTCGGAAACAAATGACGTATTAGTGCGGATGGGTGCGGACTGTCCAAGATCCGAATGGTTGGCGCTCTTTGGGTGAGACCTTCGTTCAACAGTGGACGGCAATTGGTCGATATATGTTGGTGGGGTATATCAATACAGTTATTGTTTTGGCTGAATTGAAATTTTTTATCTGAAATAATATATATATCTGAAAGTATCTAACCAATTTTCACATTTTTTTAATGTATATTTTACAGGCGTGTCTAAGATATGATAATTAAAATCACGCTCAGCCCAATTATGATAGAAGGAGCACGCAGACCACGTTGCGTGAGTCAGCTGGTAGCTGGCATTCTCTTAACGCTATAAAAACAGGTCGAAAAGTAGTTATTGCCCTTCTAACACTCCTATTTCTTTTTCATTTAACGTGGCTGAACAACTTTTGCGGGTTCATCTAATATTAATAGAATATTCTCTCCTTTTCCTGCTCCAAAATTATCGTTACACTTATTTAGACTACATATAAACAAATGTTCTCAGAAGCATTCAGAAATAATAAATACATTCGATCATCAACATTACACACAAGATAATAAAAGTATATGTACAGCCATTTTTTATAACTAACTCGTCAAAGTGACTCTACTCAGCCTGATGGTATGGTGATGGTGGTTCAAACAAAATCCAACAGTGGGAGCCACCTTACTTACTGCGAAAGCAGACAGTTCAGTATGGAGTCCAACACTACGGCGTCTTAGTGAGATGCTTTTTCACGGCCCGATTATATTAAAAACCATTTGTTACTACTGCTACACTCCCGAATATTCTTCTCGTTCATTATTTTCAGTAGCGAAAAAAGATTTCAAAAAGCTATTGTGATAAAAGTGATGAATTTCACGAAAACAAAAGATGAAGTCTTTAATTTCAGATAGTTGCGATTCACCGATGGCCGGCAGACCCCTTATAATGTTCAGGTTATCGAAATTGCTTTTATTAACAGGAAAGTTTTTTATTTGTCATCTGAAAGGTAATCGATGTTTTAGTTTGATCTTAAAAATAATTTACTTTCTGACAATGTTTAGAGTGATTGTCTCAGTTTAAGCGTTATATCATAGACTATATAAAATAAATTCCTCATATAGGCGCCGGCACGTAGCTTGGCCTGATTTGGGCGTAGTGGGGGAAAATTCGCGCATACTACACTAAGTGCGACAAATCAAAACAAGTAAAATCGAAGTGTAGTCGACTGACGCTCCAATCCTTGCTTGGTGCTACTACAATATCCGCGTCCCTCTAACAACCAAAGGAACCTAAAAAACTACTTCTGAGCATCTAACGAATCTGGTCAAGTAACGTGGCGGTCTCTATAACTATTGTTTTTTTATTAGGTGCTCTTTTTTAAGTGCACATGCTCTTTTTTTGAAGTATTTGTTAATATATGCTCGGAAGAAGTTTATTCAAATAAATGAGAACAAATATTCTCTAAAAGGCGCTTAAATTCATAATGTATCTTCAGATACGTCGTCACTGTCACCTTTTTTTTGTACGTGGTGAAAATCCCTTCGGATCTCAAGCTTCTTAGGATAGACAATAGGGACCCCTATTGTAAAAGTATCAGGTGATTCCGCTTAAAACTACCCTGATTACAGTCGGTATCAGGTGCCTTGCTCTGAGAGGACCCATACCATACCATTCCAGGCCCGAATCTATAACAGACCTAATCAAGCTCAATCTCGGGGAAAGAGACTTCGCCCTTCAAATACTATCATAGCCCTATAATCTATTAAACGAATAAACATTGAGTAGTCGTTACAAAAATGAGGGAAATCTCTTCCTAATTTTTGTATTAGATTAGCTTGTATTCGAGCCTATTGTTGGAAAAACTATATCCTCCAGTCTAAAAATAGTTTAACGCAGATGTCTAGCTGGGTTTCTTAGTCATACGATCTATTCTATCCATATTACCCGTATTACCTAACCACAAAAATCGTTTCGTGTAAAGTTTGCCACAAACACTCATAAAACCTAAACGTGTTCTGCACGCCTGTAAACTTGGCTGTAATCGAGGTTATCTTCGTAGAAAGCTAGTTACCAAGAACCGTTGTTGGCGTCAAGTATATGGCTTACCATATAGTCGGTAACATAATTTTGTTATATATGTTTATGGAAGGTGAACACTTAAGTTGTGATGGCGGTCAGCAAACACATAAAAATTATACAGGTGTCCTATAAATGTGGCCATTTATACCTAGAATGAAACAAAAACTTCAGTGCCATCTAGCGAAGAAACATAGAACTATACACGGTTGCCTGGAAGAGATTGCCGTGAGGCCTCACGTCAACAACATCGTTGCACAGGTTCGTGCAGCACGTTCCCTTCTGCGGCCCGTATTGTCCTCCAGATTGCCGCTCCGCGCGAAGCTCGGGGTGTACAAGACGTACATTCGCACTCGACTGACCTATGGTGCCCCGGCCTGGTTCTCCCTCGTCTCCGAAACGAATCGCCGCCGGCTACGTGCGCAGCAGTCGCTCGCACTACGCACCCTTGCAAACGCCCCCCGCTTTGTGCGGAACAGGACGATCTCCAGGGACCTGCGCATGGAGAGCCTGGACGACTTTGTAGAACACCTGAGCACTAACCTGTTCGTGCGTGCTGACGGATCGCAAGTTCGCCACCTGCGAGAGCTCGCGCCCTACCATCGGCGACCACCGGACAGGTATTGCCTGCCACGAGACCTCATCTCCGTGCCAACTACTCCCGAACTAACTAGTGCCTATTCATCTACAACCCCGACCTAGTGCTGGCTGATGGGCGCTCCTTTGGGTCTACACCCATAGGAGCTCGACCTCGCTAAGTACAGGTCGCACTGAAGAAACCATAAATACCTGAAGCTACTAAGAGGCCCTTTAGGGCTTAACCCAATGACCCACCTGTAGTTACAGGTGGTGTAGAACATCACTTAAACAGGCTATGGACCTGGAGAAGTTACCCCGAGACCCCTTACTTTGGTCTACGAGAAGAACCACTTGAAGAGATTGCCGTTAAGCAATAAGGCCGCCAGTTGTACTACCGACATACCTAGCTTTAAGTTATGTACTTAATTATCTGGTGTACAATAAAGCGATTTATTATTATTATTATTATTAAGTAACTGCTACCTGTAACGCGATATTCACATCGCGCGGCGCCGATTAGCATATAAAGAGCATCAACCATAGAGCCGTGGCCCACCAAAACTTGCAAACCCTTGCCGGGCTGGAGGATCTTCCCTTTAAACGGACTTAAAATCCATTCCTCTACATATAATAATGTATTTTTCATTTACCAGTGATGAAATAGCGGATTTAAAAGTAGGTATAAAACCTAAACCAGTCTGGTGAGTACCGTATGATACCCATTTGTAAATGGAGTAAAATATTTATTAGGGACTCATCGGTTTACTAATAGAATTAACGCTAATTAACTAATGCTATTAGCAAGTTATGTATGAGGGTCTGTATGTATGTTGATATGTTAAAGTTTATCCGTCACTGAAAAGAAAAGGAAAATCTTGAAATAAACCTTTTACCAACCAGTGAGGCTTATGCTCAACAGCAGACTATTAAAAACTGATGATAATGATGATGAATTACTATTATCACAAGTTTGGGCAACTCCCGAAACAAAAGTCAAACTTAGCATCCTAACCGGACATTACCGGACCGGGACCGGGAAAATTATATAACGGAAATAATTTTGGCTTACTTAATATTATCTAAATCATAACACGTTACATAATATCGTTATATGATCTTCTTCTTTTGTTGAAATAGCAACCAGCTATTCAGCTATTTCTGCCAATATCAAGTGTTTAAAGTCTTAAGTCTTCAAGTCTTAGTCGTGATGCAAAATATGATAAAAATTATAAAAAATGTGGAAGAGATGAAAGGAGGACCGTCTTTCGAAAAAACAAAAAACGATCTCCATCATTATATGTAATAGACGTGTGATGTTTCAACAGATGTTTCATACTAGAGGTAATTTCGCATGGCTAGCACAGGTAATGTCGACAAGGGCGGCGCTTATGTGTTGTTTTTATGGTGACCTCTTGACATAAATAAAAACATCGTTAACAAGTCTACTGATATTTTATCCATGGCCCCGACTGACCTTAGCTGTTAAATGTCACCGAGTTTGTAACAAGATTAGACGGAGTACCGGTCAGAAACCCACGTTTATTTGAGATGAGGACGCTTGTATTTATACAGAATATGATATTAGATGATGTTATAAAATGCAACATCTTCTTCACAGAATCAATTATAGGGTCATATAGTGGACTCTGTAAATGAAATAAAGCGAATCGTTGCCCAATCATTTTTAAAGAAATCTTATTTTGAAACCGAAGGATTGAATTTGAAATGTCAGTGATGAAATTTTCTTCCATAATTATGATATACCTATCAGATAGATTAAACTATAGGTATTCGCTGTGTGTAAGATGACAGCGCCCCCAGTGACCACGATTACTGTGTGACTCAAATATAGGTAAAAAAGGGTTGATATTGTAGCACACAATATGCTAAAAATAGACGATATTCCGTATGCCGATTTTTACTTGTCACAGAAGTTATGCTATGTGTTGTATGTAAAATGTCCGAAATATTTTTTTTTTATTTTCACTTTGATGTTAAAAATGAATAAAACTTGTACGAACTGTTTATCTCATTGCATTGCTCTTACACTTTGGAACACGAGACTTTAGAACGTACGGTGAACCCATATCACGAATTTTAACGTTATGATTATAAATACTTACACTAACGTTAGTATAGAATGGCGATTCGCACCATCTGCTTTGCACACAGCTAATAGGAACGCCATTGACTTTCATAAAATGCTCTCATATTGTCTATTAATAAAACTCAGAAATTAATTTTTTTATGGAATTTGCTGCAAACGAGCTTACGGACCGACCGATGCAATTACCGCCACCTATGGACACGCGCAACACCAGAGGCGTCATAAGTGCGTTGCCGGCCTTTGGGTTATCGGAAAGTGAATAGGGAATGGGCCTCCGGTGTCTTCACTCACTCGGTGAAACACAGCGCAAACGATGTTTCTCACCGGTTTTCTGTAAGGTCGTGGTATCACTCTGGTCGAGCCGACCCACATACAAACTGTATTTTCATTTTTAGAAGAATGTATCCTCTCTGGAAAAACATTTTCCGAAAGCTAAAGTGACTTTTGCTACCATTCTTATCATATAAATTACAGAACATTTAATATACGTAACGCATATAAATACAAAATACACATACAAACCTACATACATACATACAAACGTGTGTAACACACAAATTACAAATTACAAAAAATTTTAATGTAAACTGTTTTTTTTTTCTATATCTTTATATACCTGGCATAAATGTTTGAATAAGCCAGAAACGTTTTGATCTATTTGCCAGAATAGTAAGTGTTGAAGAAAGCAAGAGTGCTAAGAACACCAAAGATAATCACTTGCATAAATGAAGTCATGCACATTTATGATTTTCAAAGTATTTTCTTGGCGACCGACTACAGCAGGATATAGCAAGATTTTTTAGTGTATTCTATCATAGTCTTTATAAATATATTCACAACCAACGTGTAATACCACATACTGCCTCGGTGTCGCAAGTCGTATGCGACAGTTGTGCTTGAGTTCTCGAGTTCGATTCCGGGTCGGACCGAATGTTTAAATGATCTGCAAATATTTTTTTCGGTTGGGACTAGATGGCGCTGTGTGTTAAATGTACGAAATATTTCTTTATAAAAAAAAATAAGTTAGTAAAATTTAACAAAATTTGTAATAAAAAACCCACATGGCATGTGAAAATTTTAAAATAAAAGATGACTGATGTATTATATATTTTTATATTTGACCAGAACTTCTAAAATCAGCTTCGTCTTATTTAAACTAATGAAATAATTTCCGAATAAAAATTATAACTATTTTACTCGACTCAGGATTTTTTTTGTAAATCTTTGTAAAAAAAGGCTAAAGAGATTTTACTGAGGGAAAAAGTAAGTATAGATATAAAATACGAGTAATCATATATTTGTTTAAACGGAAAAAGGGATCTTGAATTGAAATAAAGTGACGAAAAACGAATCCATCAGCGAAAAAGATGATTGAAGTTCAAAAATAATTTTACTAGGAAAGATCGGATTACATGTAATTTAATTTATCTTAAAATCTTATATCTTACTTATCGGTACAGTTTCACACATGAGAGATTGTGAGGAAATATATGGACAGCTTTGTTAATCTAAAAAGACGAAGCTAACAAAATGAGTTACGAGATCAAATATACAGCAAGAAAGTTGAAAAACAATGAGATCCTGCACAAAATATGATAATGAAAATAAGGCGGTAACATAGTAATTAACTTTTTAAATAGGTTAATGAATAAATGTGTTGAGGAATGAAGAGTCTCCAAGGACTAGTATAATGTTATCTTGTTATAATAATAAGGCAGGAAATAAACTAAAAATATAAGCGTCCGCCTGACCAAAACGTTTAATATAGGAAGCCACTAGCAAAACTGCCTCGGTGGCGCAGTGGTAGCGTATGCGACTGCCGTGCTTGAGGTCTCAGGTTTGATTCCCGGGCTGGATCAAATGTTTGTATTATTTGCAAATGTTTGTTTCGGAGTTTAGGTGTTTTCTATGTATAATATGTATGTATTTAAAAAAAAGTATGTCCGAACCAAACTTTATAGCAGTTCTGAGACTAGCTGCGCAAGCAGGTGTGCCCAGGTACTGTTAAGTCCAAATAAGAAAATGCGTGGATATAATTGTAATAGAAAATTTATTATTACGTATCTCATCAAAGAAAGCTTCCTTTTGTAATCTGAGGCACGTATACTTATTTCTTAGCATATTTAATTTATAAAAATATGAGTAGGTTCCTACCATTCTTATCATACTATAAAACGAAGAATTATTTCAGAGATGTTGCTCGAGGAAAATCAAATATCATCATAAATATTAATCTAATATTTACAAATTTTTAAATTTGTTCTATCACGTTGAAGTGCTTTGAGAAAACATATTTACAGAAATAAATGACTTTGACTTAAAAGACTATACTGTCCGCGAGCCATTTAAATGGACATTTTAAATATGTAAACATTTAAAAAAATTGGTAAAACTAGCTAAGATAAGTATACAAGTAGATTACGAAACCATTAAAAACTATTAATAGCTCTAATGTACGTGGACAACATTATAGCGTATTGTACGGACACAAGTCACACACACAAGGATGACGCGACGTGTGTTGACCTCCACCCGCACACTTTTTTTTAAATCCACACGGATACCACCTCCAGTGGCATGTCGTACGCGAACCGATCAAAACCGCACGCCATCGCAGGTACTAAGAACCGGAGAACCAGGTGCACCCTAGGAAGGAAAACCCTGGAACCCCGACGTACCTCGGGCCACCCACTATTTGTAGGTGGCCCCGTCCTATGTAGGAAGCCTCGCATACCTATTTTGTACAGAAAAGGGCGCGAGCACTTCACAGGACTCGTGCCGCCACCCCGGCCTGCTTCTGCTAGGGTAATAGGTGGCCTCACCGTTTATAGTTGTTTAAACTTGGTCACATTAAGTCTATATTCGATTTCCTAGAAAAATAAGAAACTTTAACATTGTGGAAGAGTGTTTATTCCACGGATTTCTATGAAAATCACTTACTTTAGTCTGGAGTCATAAGGTCTTCATTTAGCTGTGAAATTAGAAGATTAGAAATGATCACCATTATCCCCATCTCAGTCCATATTCTTCACGATGCATGTCATTTGGTTCAATCGGTTGGGACAATCGATTCTTTCATGAAACTTAACATTGAGAAATTTTGAGCTGTTATTTTTTAATTTTTTGTAGTTTTTTATGTGTATTACTATGTCATAATTTTTTGTGTTAACATAAACATATGACAACGCCATCTACGAAAGATACATGGAGTAACGTAGTGTATGAAAAAGCTACCAATCCTGCATCGTGCAATAGAAGTTCTCGCGCCGATTCACATCTATATAAACTTCCCAACATCAACCGTTGGGCAGTAGCCCGCCAGGCATTATCAGGTCGTCTAATCGGAGGATCCTCCCTTTGTGTTGGAGGTACATAAAACCCAGTCCTCCACAATACATAGTCCTATTATATCCTCATACAAAGGAGGTTTTATCTTCCTAAAACATACTGGATATGTTTTAAGATTTCGTTGGTTTTTCAGTTCAGTTATCTTGTATGGTTATTTCCCCTAGTTGGCTGTTAACGACACCCACGGGGTGAACAGGGATAAATGATTCCTGAATTGGTCACCACACAGAAACTGTTTATTATGGCGAATCTAAACGCCAATTCACAAGCCCACAATGGTTTTACGAAGCTAAGGCTACTAAATATATTCCCACGCACTAAATGCTCTAATTTATTGAACATTGTTTCTATCACGGTCTCTTGAACGTTTGATTGATTCACGCAGACTTCACTCGGCCGAGATTGAACTCAATTTGTTGGTATCCATTGTTCATGCGGAAATGCGGGCAGGGCTATATGACGGTGTTATATAAATGACATTTTTGGAACATACATTATACATTGTAAAGAACTGTAAATATAAGTACTTATTTTATTTCTAATATACTAACGCTTAATCGTGGTTAAATTGTTGCTACATTTTTTTTTCCAAATTCAGATACGTTATTAAATAAGCAAAGATTATAGATTTACTAGTAAGTTTGAATTCTAGTTTTCAATTAGATGAGTAAGTAGAAAAAAGTATAAAAAGTTAGTATTCAGCGAAATCTAAATAGGTTAAGTCAACATAATAAGGCATTTCAGATATACGTATTTCAACGTCCTCCTTAACTCTTCTTAACCAGGTATATATGTATATACCCTTGAAGGATATTTCGCTTTATTGTATATGTATTGAGGGCATGACCGATTGGTCTGGACTAGGAGAGGCTTATCAGGGGGTGAATCGATCTGCAACGCGGCTGTCCGACGCTAAACTCAACTACCCACCATATTATTTTATAATTATTTTATATTACATTTTTTTTAAACTTAACCTTTTTTTCTAGTTTTGAATAATCTTAATTTAAACTTCTTTTAACGTTAACGTATTAGATGAAGTTCAAATTAGGTAAATATATTGACTATTTGACTGCAGTGGTAGCGAATGCGACTGCTGTGCAAGAGGTCTCGGGTTCGATTTCTGAGTCGGACCAAATGTTTGTATGATCTGCAAATATTTCTTTCGGAGTTTGGGTGTTTTCTATACATATAATATTTATGTATTTACAAAAAATATATATATAAGTATTAGTATCAGTTATCTAGTACCCATAGTACAAGCTCCGCTTAGTTTGGGACTAGATGGCGTTGCGTGTTAAAATGTCTGAACATATTTATATACGGTTTGAGTACAAGCTTTCCGTGCATAAGAGTTTCTATTTTGTATATTTTTTCCATCCGGATACAATGTTACCTTTGTTTATTTACAAAATATTTTCCGTGCAGCGTTCGGAAACCAAAGATAGGATTAAACGGGCTCGCGGTCAACAGCTCTTCCGCTACGAAACGGGAAATGGCTTTGCCAGGCTTCACTACGTACGATGTACGAAAATATATTCTTTTTCTTACAGTTTACAAAGTCTGGTGATATCCGTAAAAAGAAAATCTACCAAACTACTTTTGTACCGTTGGTCATTTTCATTCGTCTACAGTTTTTTTCATGAATTGAATTTCCGTAATCAGAAAATCAGAAGGCATTTCTACATCAATACAAATAAATAAAATTGAAGTTACAGCTTGTAATTTTGAATTAACAGAAAACTGAAAAGTAGTTATGGTACTTTCATCAAAAAATATTTTTTAAAGCTTTTATCTATCTTTCTGTCTGTTCCGGCTAATCTGTGGGACAGCATGACCGAATTTGTCGAGACTTTCACTGACAGATAGGTGATGGTTTAAAGAGTAACTTAGACGACTTTTATTTTAGACTTGCTTCGTAAGATACAGCTAATACAATTTTATAAAATAATTTATTGGTACAGTAACTACTTACTACTACTTACTACAATATTCGTAGGATATTAGTATAGTATTTACTAACGGCAAACTGTGCTGTCACTGTAACAAAATGACTTTTCAAAAGTAAAATTTAAATATTTTGGAATGAGGAATTAAAAAACAAAAAACCATCAACTAGCAATACAAGATTACTAGATTATTAATTGATTTTTTAATTTATAATTAACATATTTAAAAGGACTTTGTCTCAACCTGTTTGAATCTTTATTTCAATTTATTTAATTTAGACTTCTATACAGGCCTCAAAATGAAATTCAAATGTTACCATTTCATATAAAGAAATACCTCATGTTTCTTTTAATAAAAAAGCTAAGAGATCCTACACATATATGTTCCTAAAATGTTTTATGAAAATAAAATACATTTTGACTGAAAAAATAAAAAACAACAGTAGAACAAAACAAGTCTTTGATGTAATTTCTAGTCTACTTCAACATTGTTTAGGATTCCTCAAAAATTGTAAAGGTTCAATGAACCGAAAAATATAGTCCGAAAAGGCCCGTTGCATTTGACGGACCCGCCCCCTAAGCCAAAATGCTAGTGTTTCGAGTGGATTCGCATTCTAGGATCGGATAGAATCACGTGGCGTACTTACTCATCTCAATGATGACGATATTGCTAAACCGTCCTTAGGTTTCTACTAACGTTTACGTTTGTAGAATATCAACTTGTTTAGTGATTAGTGACCCTGACCGCAAAGCTCAAGGTCGTAGATTCGATTCATCTCCAGGATCGATATTATGATAGGAGCATCATCATATCTACTGCGTATTTTTGAAAGACAGCTCTTGCACTAACATTATTCCTGTGTTGCGGTTGCCTTACAAACATACACTAAACGGACACAAAGATCAACCAGTCTTAGAACAACAATTTGTGGATCACACACAGTGTTGTGTGGTACCCACGACACACAGAGCTACTGGATTTGGATTTTATTTCTACTAGTGGTCGCTCAGCGGTCGAAATTCGACTTAATTTTATTTATTTTTTTAGCTTTCTGCAATCCTCCTTATAAATTTTAACTGTGCCTTTCATACTTCTTCGTTCGCTTAATTTTCGTCTTAAGGGTACAAAGTATTTGCTTCACGTATTAATATATAGATGTATACATTTCGAAACATTAATAGTTTATTAGCAGCCTGGTTTCCATAATTCCAGCTCTGTATCCGACTCTTGCAAGATGAATTAATAAAAATTGGTAAGCCAAACTACATCAAAATCATTTTATTTCCATTAGAAAACAATCTTTAAATTACTTTTTTTGCTCTTTATTACATGTACATAGAACTGTCGGTTTTCAAAGACGTGTCCATACTTTTCTACACCAGTCTGGTGTGATATTGTAAATGTTCCCGTAAGCTCAGCGGATCACTCTCATATAATATATGGCGCCTTCATAACATATCATCATAGTGACACTGGAATAATGCAACGGTAAAGTATTTATCCTGAGGCCAATCTTGGCGCGTCCAATACTTATAGAAGTGGAAAATGGAAAAAATAATATCCGTCAATCATCTGAAAAAATAAAAACGTTATAATATATTTTACGAATTCGTTTTAGCTTAAAAATAGGTATATATATTTTTCTAGAAGGTAGTAGTTAAAAAGTATGATAATGTAGTGGAAAAGGACAAAAGTCGGGTTTCTTAGCAGGGCTAAAGGTGTAACGCCAAGTTAGATAGACAGTTTTCGTAGACATATCCATATGTTTCAACACTGGTGTATTCTGAAATTGCACGTGTTCCCGTAAACTTAGCGGCTGATTCTCTTATAAAGCGCGACTAATTACTGAGCATTACACCGACATCGGAATAATGCAGCGCTAAAATATTTATCCTGAGAGAAAGCTTGGCACGATAGTCATTATATAAAAGCATATTTTCTATTAGTGATATTATTTAAAAATAATTTTAAATCAGGTGAGAATAATAGATAAAATAGTGATATATAAAAATTCCGTTCAATTATAAAATAGCTTTGGGAAAACTACAAAAAAGCCATTTTTATACTAACTTTTAAACTTTCGCGTTTCGTGATATAATAATTATTTTGCCTGTGCCTGCCTTCCCTACAGCAGTCAGTCTGTGTCCACAGCTTGCGCAACCTGGTGGAAACGTCAGGCAAATCAAAGGTATTTAATACCTTTAAATAAGTGATCGCATTAATTCCCGTGACAATAATTAATAATTCATTTTCACTTCTGGTGAAAACATTAAAAATATTTCATAACACAGGGAATGAATTAATACACTGTTATTTCGATGGAAACGGCAAACCTAGCGCCATCTAACGAAATAGCATCAAACTATAAATAATAATTCTAAATATTATGTAATGTTAACGAATCAAACTGCGAAACTTACTTTTAAATTATCCTTAAATAAAATTTTCTAAACTGAAGCCTGAAACTGAACTGAGCGCATGACGTAATCATCACTTCATGGGCTGCTGTCTCCATGCTTCTTTGACTTTATTCGGTTCGACGAAGATTCATTAAAACACTATCTTCTAAAGTAATATCAAAATGGAGCTGAGATTGGGACGCTTTAATACGATTATGAATTAAGTACCATTAATTACCCACTTAAATAATTCATTATTTTACAACGAAGCTACACAAAATCATTCGAATATATAAACTTAAATGTGTTTAATTTGTTGGTGCCTTTAAGAATGTAATTGAAATTCCTAAAATCATTTAATAGGAACACCAAGTGCCGAAGACTGCTTATGTAGTCAAGTTATCCTAACAACTAAACACGTTTCACGTTTACATTAGTTGTTAGGATAACTTACATGACTTAAACCGAATGAAGGGATGGTTGGAATGCTTCAATTAATGATGAAATTTCCGATAAAAAGATTCTTAAAAAACAATACGATCTCCCACCAGTTTCTTCTTGCTTTTTCAGGGTTCCGTATTAAAAGGGTAAAACAGGACTCTATTACTAAAACTTCACTATCTCTCTGTCTGTCCGTTTGTCTGTCATTAGGCTGTATCTCATGCACCTTGATAGTTAGACAGTTAATTTTTTTTAAAGATGATATATTTCTGTAGCCGCTATAAAAACAAATACAAAAAAAAAAACAGAATAATATAAATATTATATGGCTATGGGAGCCACAACAAACGTGATTTTTTTGCTCGTTTTTGCTTCATGGCAAAAGGTAGACAGACGCTTGAAATGTATAGATATGGTACGGAACCCTTACTGCGCGAGTACGACTCGCACTTGGGCGATTTTTCTTCATAGCTTTTACTTTTGATAGGACAAGGAAGCCTTTGTTTGTAGGATTTGTCGTAATGTCATGTCATTTCTTGAGTACTGAATTGAAATGAAATTTATGCCACTGGTGTGCTTCATAATTGTTGATTATGATGATTGATTTACTCATTTAGTGTTTGCTTTATGTATTTATAATATGAATTGCTTTATGTATTTATAATATAAACTAACTTTATTATAACATTTTAATAAATGAAAAGTAGAGTTGAAAAACCATCAATACCATTAATCAAAGTAAACCAATTGAGTAAACATGATAATTAAGAAAACAATCCTTTAAATGTAATTAAATTGCCCGCAAAGACAGACTCAAATTAATTAAAAAATCGTTTAACTAACGCAAACAAACTGTTATTGAATAATGAATTTTCTTTTCGCAACTCAGTTAATTACAAATTTGTCACACTTTGCTTTTCATTAGTTATCATATTTCAAGACAAACATTTTATTTCGGTGTTACCATAACAAAGTTTATTATCATCAACGTAAAATAACTTATGTTTGAATTGAAATGCACATTATTTTTTAACAAAGATAAACTAATACTATAAAGTTTTAGTTACTCTATAATATCATTTTGGCTATGATCATTAAATTATAAATGAGTGACCTCCTATTTTAAACCGACTTCAAAAAAGGAGGAGTTTATCAATTCAACTGTATTTTTTTGTTTGTCCGCATAACTTTCAACTGGTTGAACCGATTTTGATGATTCTTTTTTGTTTGAAAGCTGGTACTTCCCGTGTTTTCCCATTTCAATTTGGTCCAGTATTTGAAGTCTGTTTTTTTTTGTTAAAATTTGTTATTATTAATTTTCATATTAAAAGAATTTAGTGAAGGACGTGGAAGGTGCATAACAAAGTACTTTACTGGGCAACTGTACTAACATATATAAAACAGGCTCAAAGAATACCCAGACTCAGAAAAACAATACCATGCTATACGTGAAGTCGAAGTCTTCTCTATCTCTGCAAGGTCAGCCCTCCATCCAAGTTTTCAAGTATTAGCCAATGACACACAACAATTTAGGAGTTAACGATTACAGAAAGAAGAACGCTTACTACTTGGCTAGGAGGGCTGTTCAGAACATTATGACAATATTAACTAAAATTCATTTTTTTTTTTTATCAAGAACAAAGTCAAATACAACAGGCACGATTAGTCTGAGCCAAGGTATATATTTAAGAATATAATGATACTTGGTGTTTTTCGTTAAACCTAGAAACAGAATATTTGCCGAACATATTGCTTTGAGGACTTAATTCATGAACGTGTTAAGTGTGTACTTACATGAAATTACTTGTAATCATATTCCAAGTGACGCCGTCTGAAGTCAAATCTTCATGTAATAAAATTTATAACTACCTATATCTTTCATTTTGCTTCATCATTAGAAGCTATACTCCATATTTTTTTAAGTAAGATAATTAATCTAAAAATTAAATATAGTATATATTACACATATATACATATAGTAAATATTACATTCTATATCTACTTGTTTTTTAGAGCGATAAATTGCTACATGTTTCCTTAAGATCGATCAAATTGTAGAACAAGTATAGAAAACGCTAATAAAAAATCCCAATGTCATCTTCCTTTAGAGGGACTGCGTTGATTAATAGGCAACGAAGTCTGCTGAGGTTCCAAGGTTTTTCTGAACCGAACCTGACCAGATATCGCACTCATAAGACCCGACAGCGAAATACTATCTAGTTTTATTTGGTTCCAGTCTGAAATACCACCTAACTGTTTAGCCCCTAATAAGGTCAAACCTCGTGAATTAGTTCAGTCACAATTAAATACAAGATTTATATTTACTGAACGTATACTTTTGTTTACAACGAATTGAAACCAAGCAAATGAGCATCGAACATCCACTCCGACCTGGTTCCGTCACAGGTAATTACTGCCTGTCCCAGTTTGTCTACGTTAATTAATCAGCGTTCGTCCGACATGTAATGAAAAGGCTTAAATTACAGACAACAGAGGTGATATTGGAGACTATTCTCTGTAACGTTCATTAATCTCGCCTTAAATTTGAGGCTGCTCCCGCTTCGCCATATTTTTTATGACTAACTAGAAAGCTCGCATTGTTAGCGGATTTACGACAGCTATAGGGAAACTCGTCCGGGCTCTCTCTGAAGCCTGTTTAAAATTAAATTTCGTGTGTGCATTTGTGCCTAATCCAAGTATATTTCTGTAAGCAAATGGTAGATATTTGTATGCAATAATTTCTCATAGTTATTATTATTAAGTTCCTATGTATATTTCTACACTGTGAAATACATAAAGAACAAAAAGCTAAATGAAACCGATACGAATTGACAAAATGAAGTCCATTTCACAAATGTAAACAAAGTGTCAAAGGCACTAGACAGTGGGATAATTCGAGTAACATTATTACTGCCGAGGACAGTCGTGTAGAGGGACCCGTTGATTTATTTCGACCCTTAATTCAAGTAATAGCCTTTTCAGACACCCTGCACAATCCTAAATGACCCTTGTTACTACATACTAAATTTAATTAGACTAGGGGAAGACTTCTGTCTTATTGTAACTTTTTTTGAAAGTTTACTCCTTAAGAAACGATTTTCATATTTAGCTCGCGGTATGAAATTTGTATGCAGAGGAAAATTCAGCGTTAACTAAAAATGAGGCGTTACGCTGCAGCGCTTGGTCTGTAGTTATTTCGTCTTACTATCAAAATATAAAATAACGCTAGAATGCTTATTAATAGGATAGTTTTCTCACGACCAAAATGATGTATTTCATGGCGTTTACTTGTTTCAGTTTTTTCATTCAACATAGTAAGTATAAGAGTGCAACGTATAAAAGTCACGCGCCGAAGCTTACACACACACTTTTTTGAATTAGTGAGGTAAACTTAAACCTAATATTACTTGAAGTTTATAGGTATACTAGTAATGACCAGTAACGAGAAATATTTCACGACTAGCTGAACCCCGCGGTTTTACCCGCGGCACAACAACAAAGTCTAAGCTAGTCAAAATAAAGAAGCCCAAGTTACTCCTTATCTCCTCATCATCAGCTATCTGGCAGTGACAGTCTAGTCGAAATCGGTCCAGCCGTCCGTTATTTCAACATTATAAACAAACACTCCAATTATATTTATTTCTATAGATGCTTAGATTTGTATAAATGCTTAGATCACAAAAATACCCGTTTTCTTCACCTTCACAAAAATTCTGCAAACTATAAGAGATTTTGCTAATTGCAAATACATTCAGTGTTACAGACTCACATTTGAAGTCTAACACATCCAGTGTCCTCGTAAATAAGCACGAACATTGAAGTTTATAAAATAAAACTGCTGTGGCTCGCACACGGGACACTGATTTACTCCGATACCCCGCCATAGTGCAGGAAAAGCGTACTGAAATACAACATACCATTTATATTTAACTGGATATATTTTTTTATGGTTTCAGTAAAAAAATTCTTCTGAAAGTGAACTATGCAATACGCTAAAACAATAATGTAACAATATACACTATGTAGAATAACTGTAGATTTGAAACTTCTTACTGGCTTTTGATAATTTTTAATGTTTTTGTTGTTTCTGGAATTGCCGTTTGTACCAGTTTCTTGCTAATACATATAAAGTTGCTAAGATAAAACTTGGTTAAAAAGGATTTATAACTAAAACTAATTCAATTTTAGTCAGAAAAATGTCCCTAACCAAATTACCATCCATGTATTTTGTTGTAATCTAAAAACTAAACTAACTTTAGCGCAATGTTAATAATAAATCGATCCCTGCCATGAGATACGCCAGGGGTACAAAAGTTACTTATAAACCTGCCAATACAATCACTTTTAAAAGTTCTCTCGGAGAAGATAGAGCTGTATGAATATCCATTAAGGTAGATCGTTATAGAGTTTACCAGCTATTAGCGACTTATAAAGAAACAAGACTAATGAACTCTTAAACTCTCCCGTAATGAAGTTCCACTTTATAATGAGACTAAATAAACTCAATTCTTAATATTCAGTGTACTAACCAACTCTAATCACCTAAAATTTAAATTTACTACCACTGACGTAATAATTTTGCTAAAACATTTTAAGAGGCGCTTCGCCACGACCATTTATAAGAATAAAAAGTACAAGAAAAGTTCAGCTTCTCCATAATTTCAAAACGTTAAGTTAGTAACCACTTATCAAATGCAAAAAGGCTTTAACTTTTAATTAATAGAACTCTTGTAATTCACGACAATAAGAATAATGAGTTGGGCACTCTGAAGATAAAAATTGTTTAATTAATCAAACCTTTGCACGATTGAAAACGGAATTCTTCAAATAAACTAAATAGAAAAATGAAAACTATTGCAAGAGCATCAAAAGTCAGGGTGTAATTTAGATCGCAAACTGAACTACTATGAGTCTACGACTGGTGGGAAATTAGCGGGAAATTAAACTTCGCAAGTTTGTTGCGAGCTCGACAGCATTTAGAATCAGAACCGATGTTAATATCAGTTGGACACAACGAACACTACTTTTGTCACATGGTATTACAATTTAGTATAACACATTTCCGCCATAGGTTCAGAAAAGCATTTGATTTTGTAATTTAATAAAATAGGAACATGACAGAGTAATAAGACTAACTTTAGGATAACATTGAAATATAAGATTTTTTGCATACCTACCTACATACTCAATGCAATAATACGACATTTATACACACACACATTTATTTAAAACTCTCGATCAGGCTCAGCCTCGCTCTTAAGTCTTTGAACCTTCCTCTTGAATCAGTCAATCTATTCCTGAAAACTGTAATAAAATTTGTTGAATCGGTAGTTTAACAGATCTAAGCTAACAGACAACGGAATCAACTTCAGTTCAAAATATCTTAAGACAAAGATTAAAACCTGAAGATTAGAAAGAGGATGATGATAGTATTTTTTATTTATTATTGTAAAAAATAATTCTAGTTATATAGATTTATCGCTAATAAGAATTGCTCGTTTAAACTATTACATTTTTATCGACCTATATCAAAACTTTTTTATTAAACTCTCCCAATAACATAACATTTCACTAGACGACTGCAAACGTTCGCCCTTAGTTGATTGCAGAACATAAGCTGTCGTCGGCAAACTACTTATCTAAATTAAATCTCTTGATCCTGGTAACAGTTTCCTTGCCGCTATGTTACTTATTCCTTCAACTGTAACAGTATTATTACTAAGGCTTGCATAATATATATATACATAACCTGCCTTCACCATACATCGAACATAAGCATCGTTATTCTTTAAAAATTAACTCGGTTAAATATCTATAAAGCTCTAAGTGATCATCTATCCACTAAAATAAATTTACATTTACCTATTGGCAGACATTTGAATGCCTGCAGCCTGCAGCCTATACTTATTGTTGTGGAGAAACTTGGGAAAGGCCTATGTTCGTGCGGGTCCGGATGGCGTAAGAAAGTGATTCCCGGAACCCTCCCATCTTGGGCGCTGAGTGGTTTTAGTCGATACGATTCCGACACACCGCTCCGCCGCAAAGGCCCAAGGGGGTTAACACACATAAATTATAAATAAAAAAAACCTATATTTCTGTCTGTATGTTCAGCTAATCTTTAACTGTACCCATACCGATTTTAACTGTACTTTTGATGATAGATAGCTGATATTATAAGGAGTAACTTAGGCCGGTGATGCCATCTGTCACCCTAGAAGAACCAGGCCTGGATAGCGGCGCGAACGCTGGTTCCCCGGCTTCTAATACCCAAGACGGCGTGCGGTTTTGTCTGTTCAAGTACCTCGTGCCACCAGGTGGTATCAGGAGTGATTTCCGTACAGAAAAAAATGAATAACTGATGCTACTATTATTATTATTAAATTAAAATCAATGAAATAGTCTACAATGCCCAATTCAACAGCACCAAAAACCGTGGGTGATACTACGGGGCGCAGGTGGTACATACATAAAACCACACTAGTTTACCCGAAGGGGTAGGCAGAGGCATATTAAACGCCCACTTTTATTCAGTGTTTTAGTCCCTTGTGGCGATCCTATTGCCGCTAATCGGGATGTTTTGTTTGCCAGAGCCTCGTCCGTCACCAGGTGCCCTATTTACATGTGAGAATAAATTAGGACCCTAAGCTCTTGGCTGCATTCAGTTTTTTCCTCAACTCGACAAATTATTTCTTCCTTCTCCATGGTATCCAGTTCATTTTTTTGGTCTTTCACAGCTGAATCGGGATTAGACGACATGGATCCATTAATGGTGTCACGTCAGGTTTGAGACACATTCATAAATTCGTAATCCTTCAGTCATCCTATACCCTCAAAAAGGTCTAAATTAAAGGAAATAAGGTCCATTTTTTATATTAATTTAAAAAATCCAACTACTTCAACTTATTTATTGACATTATAAATAATAATATATCAATTTGTTATAAATATAGCACAATATATTATTGTACACCATTCCTGTACAGTGCACCAGGTTACAAGCGCAATATGTTCTTTAAGCTAGCATTTCACCTAGTTTACAACAAGCTTAAATAGTTCAAAGTATAAAAAATAAATGTTCGTATTGTATTTAGTGGAAGTACATTATTAAATGTTCAATATGACAAGTAAAACAATGGTCTAATATGAAACTAGATATAACATATTTACTGCAAAATCACATTATTATCAGATTGCATCAATGTGTTGCTAACAATAAAAATATAATTTCTCATCTAATGCATATAAACTAAAAATTTTTGTGTGAAATTGAGCTACCCTGCTAAGAGATGCTTCTCAATACATTGGTTGAAATGGTTTTGGTGACATATTATTAATGCAAGGCACATAATTAGGTACATTTACAGGAAATGACAGCAAAAATATATCTTCAAAGAACCCTTACACTATCCAGTTTATTTTTAAATATTGCAGGTTTAACATACACTTATCATTCAGGTTAATAGTCCTACATTGTCAAGTTTGCCAGACAACACTTCAAGAGCTATCTTGATGGTAGACTGGATTGTGTAAGGCTTCCATTAAACCAAAGTTGCTTTTTTTCTTAGCAGGTTAGAATATCACAATTTTTGCATCAAACCTAATTTGCTGATGGAAGATGCTTTTAGCTATAACAAAAACATAATATCTAATGGTATTAATCAAGTATTTACTATATCAGTGATGAGACCAGCAGCAATTGTTGTACCACTAACACGGAGCATTACACGCCCTAGTTCTTTAACATCCTTGTATCTCTCAACACAAATGGGTCGGCTAACCTCAATCTCCACCACAGCTACACAATTATTACCTAGGCAACGAGGTTTCTTCTTGACTAACTCTCCTGTACTTTTATTCAACAACGATTTCAATTTGGTTATGTTTGCAGGCTCCACTAAGGACTGGTGATGAATGAGAACGGGAAACCCTTTTGTGATTGGTACTTTTACATTAAATACAACAATTCTAGCCTCAAATCTTGTTGTTACAGGTACTTGTTGCACAGGATCACTCAACACATATCCTATCAAGACATTTTGCATATCTACTCCTGACAGTGTCACACTCACTTGGTCACCAGCAAAGGCGACATTACTTGACATATCATTGATACTTATGCCTCGAACTTCTGCCATTTCTTTACTCGGACAAACCAACACTTTGTCGCCTTTATTTATGACGCCATTTTCGATACGCCCAGCTACACAAAAGCCAGAGCCTGTGCCTTTATAAACATCATTAATGGATAAACGTAAAGGTTTTGTAACAGCTCTCTCAGGTACTTTAAATTTGTCTATAACATCTAGAAGACAGGGTCCATCATACCACTTTAATAACTCAGCTTCTGTAGGTGGTTTTATCAAGTTTTCTCCAGTTAGACCTGAACATGGGACATATGTCACATCAGAGTCCTTAAAACCAGCTTGCTTCAGGAACGCTCTCAACTTCTTAGTAATCTCATTAAACCGTTCCTTAGACCAGTTAGTTGTGTCTAATTTATTAACAGCCACTGCGAGCTGACTCACACCTAGGGACCTCACTAAAAGAGCATGTTCCCTCGTCTGACCGCCAAGATCAAAACCTGACTCAAATTCTCCCCTTGTGGCATCTACCACAAGTAATGCAACATCCGCTTGCCCAGCACCAGTTATCATATTAGGAATGAAATCTGCATGTCCAGGTGCATCAAGAATAATTACTTTTTTAGTTTTAGTCTCAAACTGTGCTCTCCCTACATCCATTGTTATGCCTCTGACTCGCTCCTCTCCGGTCTCATCTAGCACCCAGGCATACATAAAACTCTGTTTTCCAATTTTCTTGCTTTCTTGCTCATACTTATGCAATGTTTTTTTACTTACTTCACCCAGATCACAGAGCAATCGTCCCATAAGTGTAGACTTTCCAGCATCAACATGACCAATGATGACTATGTATAAATGGTCTTTACCTGTCCCCCTCTCATTTGAGTATTGAGTTTTTGGATCAAGTTTGTTCTCCTTCACTTTAGGTGTCACTCTTACCTCATCAGCTTGTTCTGTCTTTGATACCCTCTCAGTACAGGGGGACTGGTCTCTAGGTGTCTGAGGACGACTGCCGGAGCTGCTTTCTTGACTTATTTTAAATCCTTTGACAATAGCAGCTTTCTTTGTTTCATAGTTTGTAGTTATAAGTTTTGGAATATTGTCTACAGTTGATATAACTGGGGCTTTAACTGGATCTACTACAACTATTGGCTGAGCCTTTGCAGGCTCAGGCTTCAGAATAGCTTCGTTACTTTTTCTGTTGAGAATTTCGTCAAGAGACTTACCACAATCAAATTTGTGCTTTATGACAGTCTGAATGAGTATATTATCCGTAACGGTTTCTCCAATAACATTTCTTAACTCATCTAAGCAAGACATGAGTTTGGCTTCATCCTCCTCATCCAGATTTAGGCTGCGTAATTCTATGGAGTCTCGTCTATCGAGTGTAGAATGACTCGAGTCTGCTAATTCTTCTTCAGCTTCCTCCTGAATATTATTGTGGCTCTCCATAAAGTGTGCCATGGCCTGTTGATTTCGACTTCGATCGTAAATCCACTGAGAAGTATCGCTAGGTGACAAATAACTTTCATCTTCCACTGAATGCCCGTAAATATCATCGTAGTCGTAGTCGTCGGAAAATGTCCTATTTCTCACGTCCCGATGTCGAGCCATTTTGTTATAGAATTTCAAGAAATTTTACCTTACTTGAGAAAGAATTCTAACATATTGTCCAAAAAAGACTTCAAGAGAATCACACGTTTTCACTAATCTTTACACAACTTTGACAATGACAAATTCCATGACGGCATCATGGTATTTGGTGTATTGACAAAATGTCAAAATTGTTTTTCTAGTTTTTTAATATTTTTAGTCATGACCATAGATACAAGTGTTTCAGTCAAATACATAGATGGGTTTTATGCTAAAACGTCAGTGGTTAAATAATCAAAGCCACATCAAAGCTTATTCTTTTTCAGTGTTACCAACTCGAGTATTCGAATAAAATGTACTACTTAACGTAGATTATATATATATTATATATATATATATATATTATATATATATAT
>PKRV01003623.1:347644-399340 GCA_003709505.1 Hyphantria cunea | reverse complement strand
GGAACTATATATATATATATATATATAGACAAATTCCAAATAAATTTTTAATCAAAAGTCGTATAGAAAATCATGTTTAGAAATGGCCTGAAATCTTTACAACTTTCTATACTGGTTAGAGTAAAGCCGATAATGTGTTTTGTATTAAACGGCGTTAAAATAAAAACATAAGTCTGTTTCAATAAAAATCATAATTGGTTTTTAAACTGTAGTCCTATATGTCGTGATAGAATAGGTGTCTAAACTCGTATGTCATCATTTTTCATTGTCTTTGTCATTTGTCATGAATAGTCATGATTGTGAAATACGCCTACTTATAACTTCCATTTTCAGTTTACTTTTGATGTTGTTAAAACTTCTATCAATAAGTACTGATATGTAAACCCACATCGGAAATTGATCTATGCCTTTTTGTTTGAAATTTTTTACCAAACTGCTAATCTAAGAAGTATAAGTTTTTTGACCCAGTAAAAGTTAGTCAAGATGAAGAAAAAGGTGCGCATTATAATAGTTGTGTGTGTTTATATGCAGTGATAATATTAATAATAATGAATGGAAGTTTACTTTCTTTTTGTTAGTCTAGTACCTGATATATTGTATGCTATGGAATTGGCATAATGCTAACTCCATATTTCCTATATTTACGTACGATCAGCTGTGAAGGACTTAAATAAAAAATAAATTTTAGCAAAAAACGTATCAATCAGAGATATATATGTTCAGATCAAAATATTTTATTGGTTTATTACTGATTTTTATGGTTATTATTCAAGGTATTATTGATGGGGAAGAGTGGGTCAGGAAAGACAAGTATGAGATCAATAATATTTGCCAACTACATTGCCAGAGATACCAGACGGCTGGGTGCTACAAGTAAGTTTAGAGTTTTTGTACAAAAAACAGAATAATATTTTTATGACTACAGATAATATCACCTGTGTATTCTCTCTCTCATATTCAATGTTAATCATAAATTATTGTTGAAAATAATTTTTGATAAATAACTGTTTGTCTGTAGCACTTTCATATACCTGGGCATAGTTCCACAGCTATTGACAGACACTTTCCCATGCAAAACCTAGTACTTTTAGTAAGAAACTTATAAGAAGTTCAATGTTTACTACTTCAGTTTTCTCTTTCAGTTGATGTTGAACACTCTCATGTCCGTTTCCTGGGTAACTTGGTCCTTAACTTGTGGGATTGTGGGGGACAGGAAGCGTTCATGGAGAACTACTTTGCATCACAACGGGACAATATCTTCAGAAATGTAGAAGTCTTGATATATGTTTTTGATGTTGAAAGCAGAGAGATGGAGAAAGATATGCATTACTATCAGTCATGTTTGGAAGCTATACTACAGGTAATAATAATATATTTTTTGTTCCATATATATCTATAAAATAAAAATTAACATGTCTTGACTGGCTGACTGTTTTATCATCGCTGAGCATAAAATATTAAGGTTAACCCACTGAGGAAGGAATTTCTACCCCTAAGGGGTGAAATAGAAGTTGAAAGTTTGTATGGAAGTTCATAATTTTTTAAATTAGAAACATAAAACTTTATTATTGGGCTACTGATGAAAAATTAGTAGAAACATATTTAAGCTTTTCTTGAAGTTCTACCCAAAAGTTTGTATGGAAGTCTGTAATTTTTTAAGTTAGAAACATGAAACTTTATTTTTTGGCTGCTGATTAAAAATAGGTAGATACTTAATTAAGTGTTTTTGAATATTCTACCCTTGAAGGGGTGAGATAGGGGTTGTAAGTTTGCATGGAACAGTATTTTTTTAAGTTACAAAAAAGTTAAAAGTAGTTCATTCATATTGAAGTGTTCCTGGATATTTTACCTATAAGAGGGTTAAATAACATTTGTTCGGAAGTCTGTAACTTTTGAAGATAGAAATATGAAACTTATTTTTTGCTACTGATTAAAAATGAGTGGATACATATGTTTAATGAACATGCGGAAATTTTTTATGTAAGAGCTTATTAATGTGTTATTAATTAAAAATAGATAAGTTTAAAAACATGAATATATTATTCATACATACTTACACAATTTTTAATTAAATACATATAACTGCCACAAAGCCACGGGCAGCTAGTATATATATATATATAGTAACAAACATTTAACAGTTTTAGTTTCTTAACATTTTTAATATAGCTATTATATTCATTGAGGGAGTCTGAATGAGAGACTGGTGTCTGTACTATTTACGTAAACCTGAATAACAAATTACCAGCTTCTCCTTACTCTAGATATTTTTACTGCAAGCACAGTCTTTTTCGGTAGAAGATAGCAAAAATTATTATGTGGAGTGAATGAGAATATGTATTGTGTGTAAGTGCATGCTTGTGTATTATTGTACTCATACTTTTTAATGACCTTTGTACTAGATTCTCTGGCCGTTTTTAGTCCCAACTTCATCTATGTTAGATGTCATACACAAGATATGAGAAAATAATTTGAGGCAGAGAAATATAAAAACAAACGTCACAAAAATTTGTGAAACTGTTCTGGAGTTATCAATGTTTTAACTCATCCAACCAAAATAACAGACAATTTCGTTATACAGCTTGGAATAAAACTGCCATTTGTGAAGTTATTATTTTACTGATCTGTACATTAGTATTATAAGATTCTCGTTGTTCTATTGTTCACATCATATTGTCCAGCCCACACCTCCTCATCATCTACACAATGCCTAATGAAAACCACATAATAATATCTAGTGTTTTTCTAATAGAACCTCATTAAAAATAATGGCTTTAGTAATTCTACATATCTACTTTAACTATTTAATAAAAATTGAAATATATTTGCATTTTATAGAATTCACCAGAGGCAAGAATATTCTGTTTGGTACATAAAATGGACTTGGTACCGGAGGAGCAACGTGATGAAATCTTTAAAGAGAGGGAGGAGGATTTGAAGAGGTTATCTAAGCCACTTGAATGCACGTGCTTTCGAACTAGTATATGGGACGAAACATTATACAAGTATGTATGACACGTTTAAATGTTAGCTATAGTTTTTGTCCTTTATAACGACAGTTATATTATTTTAAGAGCTTTAACAGTTTGGAATTATATGCATCAGCTGACTCGCGTAATTTCGTCTAGATGTCTCTCAACTTCATTCGCGACATTCTTAGTTAACGCTGTGCTCCTATTGCTCATAGTGGCCTATCCCACAAAACCATATTTTTCAATACAAACAAGTAGTTTCCGAGATTAGTCCTATCAAACAAACACTTCAGCTTAATAATATTAGTATTATGTAGATACAGTTTCTGAAACATACAATATCTTATCATTATCGTATATATATTGTAGCTGTTCTAGTTACGATATCTAAAAACTATTTGCTACAAATACATATCATGTTTACTTATGATACTAAAGCCCTACATTTAAGGTCTATTGTACTGTGTCATGTTTCAGAGCATGGTCGAGCATAGTATACAAGTTAATACCTAATGTCAAGGCATTAGAGTCGTCATTGAAACAGTTTGCCGAAATTGTGGACGCTGATGAGGTATAGTATATTTGTACAATTCAATTGATAGAGTATTTATTTAATCTATTGATCCATTTGTAGTACCAACTATAAGTAGTTATACATGCTCAATGTAAACATATAAGGTATTTCGTATTATTAAACAACTTATCACTTATTTTACATTTACAATGCGTTTCAAATAGGAATAGGATTGAAAATCCACCATCTAGCCATTCATTTGTCAATAACTTTAGATATTTTTGTATGGTGTACCCATTTTAAGAAATTGTTATAGAATGGCGCCCGCTTCGACCATTAGTGTTTGACGAAATTCACATGAAGTCGACAGTGTAATCGATTAATGGCGTCAAACTTTAAAAAAATATAAACGCTAACAGAGAGTCACGCTTTTGAGAAAAAAATATAAATTATTTTAATAATATTATTTGGTGTTTATACCAATGCTACATTTCCAGTGAAGTTAGTCACAAACCCAGTCCTATTCTTATTTGTAACGTATTTTAACATATTTTACATAAACATGATCTGTAAGCAATAGATTTTTCCAAAACTTCCCACACCAGGCGTACCTAATCGGTCTTGTGAGAAGCCTTTATGAACAACTTACTTAACATTAAAATAGTACAAAAAAAACTGCTATATAAAGAAAAACAACATATTTAAATAGTGTATAGAGCAAACGATTCTCA
Source organism: Hyphantria cunea (assembly GCA_003709505.1). Classification (NCBI taxonomy): domain Eukaryota; kingdom Metazoa; phylum Arthropoda; class Insecta; order Lepidoptera; family Erebidae; genus Hyphantria; species Hyphantria cunea. The sequence continues at coordinate 395,123 of PKRV01003623.1, read as the reverse complement.
TTCTATGGAATGATTTCATGATTATTTTGATATACCCATAATTGTTTTTTATTTTTAAATATCCTTTATAGTGCAATCAATATAGACGTCATGAGGTAGGTACTCGCGACAAGTGCGCCTTTAGCGATATCATTGTTTTCTCTTAATTAGCTGACTAGTGATTCGGCGCAAACGAGGTTGTGGCGACTTCAACATACGGCAACAAAGACATACTACAGCGCCTTTCATTGAAAACACACAACTACAGAGTAACTGTCTCACGATTATTACTAATCCTGTATCGCGATATATAAATTCTCACGCCGATCAACAAAAGTAAGTTAGAGGATCCTCGCTTTGTGTTAAAGCGACGTGACACCCGTTCCTCCACCACATTTTCAAAGTTCATACACTCATACCTATCTTTAGCGACTGCATTCAAATTTTGGTGTGATGATAACCTGGGTGCCTGAATAATACGGCCTATATTGCATTATTTACATTAGTCTATAAATTTTTGTTATTTGTTTTTTTTTGTTGAATATAATTTTCTTTGATTGGTGAAACCTACTTCTATCGCTCCCTTTTTACATCCGTTTTTCAAATGATCACTCTGTTTATACGAGTATATGACCTGGTCTTATCTTAATGGTCGTGACAGCTAAACCAGATTGATGGATTGAATTTCAATCCAAGACAAATAGTTGTATCATTTGTTTTGTGTCGTCTTTGTATAATTATCTATAATACGTATCTATTTAGGAACGATTCGGCCGTTTCTAAGATTTATGAGGTTATTATTATATGTTGTTGTACAAACTAAATTGCACTTTATTTCCTGTTACATATTAATAAAATTGAAATGCAGGTATTACTTTTCGAGCGAGCCACGTTCCTAGTCGTGTCTCACTGCCAACAGCGACCGCACCGTGACGCCCATCGCTTCGAAAAGGTCTCGAACATTGTTAAACAGTTCAAGCTCTCTTGTTCTAAGCTTGCTGCACAATTTCAGAGCATGGAGGTAAGTGTATCATTGGGTACTTAGCTTTATATTTATTACTACATAGTTTTTTTTCTAACTCGATTAAAAAGGGCAGTCCCTACACTACATGTCATAAATCCTTTTACTATAAGGCTTTATAGAGTGAAGATCAGATCATCAATCGCCTATCCAAATTCATCGGTTAGATTTAGATATGTCATAGAGATCGGCACGTAGCTTGGCCAGATTCGTTTGATGCGCAGTATTCGTTTTTTAAGTTCCATTTGATTGATAACGAGACGCGAGGATGGAGGTAGCACCGTTTCGAGCAAGCGATTGGTGCGTAAGTCGACCCTTGCCTCCCGCACCGCCTCGACGTTCCGTTCACCACAGATAATACTTGCGAGCATTGAGTTCAACTCAGTTATATTATTTATTTTTGTTGCGTTGCTTTTTTACGAGTTTTTGTCATTTTTTAAATTAAGTTCACGCATAGTATTATTAATGCAACAAGAAATGGTGACGTTTTTGATTTGTCATCATTCTATGGTTTTATCCCTTTAAAAATATTTGGTAAAAAAAGTATTTGTGAAGTTTATCAGGTGTTATAAGTAAGTATATGCAGGTTAATGTTAACAAATCTAAAGTAATATTAGAAAGAAAAAAAAATTGATTTCATGTTTGTTTCCATTCAACTCAAAAACTTCTAAACAGATTTGAAACATTCTTTCAACATTCGAATACTACATCGTCCCTGAACATAGGCTATAGAATATTTCAAAAAAGTTGTGGATCTGTATGAAAAAACATCGATAATATAACCCAAGATAAAAAAAAATACCAAAAAGTTCTGAATCGCGTTCGCTGCGAAAACTATTGACAAGAGAGCAAAATTATGGACTATAATATATAAGACATTAATATCTAAAAAGTTTGAGTGAAAAAGAGGAAAAAATTGATTTTTGTTTGTTACGATTTAACAAACAAAAAATTTTGCCTGTTTACAATATGTATTACCAAGTTTAGATTTATTAACGTTTAACTGTATATGTGTTATTTATAACACCTAATAAACCTCACAAAGTGCTTTCTTCTGAGTAAACATCTTTATAATGCAATAGTTATAGCAAAATATGTGACCCGAAGTCGTTGCTCTGCGTGTACTAAGCGCAAACTTACCCCCACTATGCCGAAGTTTGGCCAAGCTACGTGCCGGCACCTATATTTTACTTGCTTCTGTGAGGTTAATAACTGTAGATCACCCATAGTTTCCACACAATAAAAATAAATATGTATACTAATTACAACTTCTACTCTAGCTAAACTATCGATTTGCTATTATTTAATTAAACAAATATTACTCCCAGACGATGATGTAAAAAATATTGACAGCATTATCTTTGTGTTATAGGTCCGCAACAGCGTATTCGCAGCATTCATAGATGGCTTCACGAGCAACACATACGTGATGGTCGAGATGTCAGACCCCAAGATACCCTCAGAAGCTACTTTAATCAATATCAGAAACGCTCGGAAACACTTTGAGAAACTAGAAAAAGTGTCATCTAGTGCTCCAAGCCAGTACCAATGAATTACCTCAGTGGACTATGTAGTAAATTTCTATAAAATAATGGGAATAGAGAGTGCAAAGCACTTGAGGTATCTTAGCGAAGCAACCTTACAGTCACGCGTTTGTGGTCTACTTGCTGTGATTTGTAATGTTATGTATAGGGTATAGTCGAATCGCGTTAAAAAAATACTGACGAAATAGTGACACAGCCATCAAGCGTCTAACTAATCAGGTTCCAAGCTTTCGTACACAAAACAATAATCTCTTGCATCTGATTGGTTTGGGGGCGAAGCTTGATCGACACGTCACTATTTTCATAATGCGAACGGACTATTTATTGTACAATAGCGATAAATATCTATATTAAAAAGTAAGGATATCCATCCCAATTTTTACATAGATTAGTTATTTATTTTAAGGCTTTAATATAATAAACATGAAATGTGAACACGTGTATAAATCCACAAACCTAGGTAAAATGTCGCTGGGTCTCCATTTGTGGATTCAGTAAATGCTCACGAAATGCAACTATATGTATGTAAAATTCACTTATTTATGACAAACTATAGCACAATATAAGTAAATCCTATAAGTTATTGTTATGTATATATTTTTTTTATTTTTCATAGCTTTTTAAATGTTTAATTCAAAGACTGCTTCACTTATAATCAATGAAAATAGAAATAATCATTCGAATATAATTTCACATACATGTAAATACATGACGCTCGAAGATTATAAATACTGCTGTACTTCTTGTTAATTCGACATTTAATAAATGTTTAATTTGTTGGCAACATTATGGCAATACCGTAAATCCTTATTAGCCACCCGAGTGCTTTGCACAGATCAAGTTATAATTTATCCTCAGCACAGCTTATTATCAAAGTCAATACTAATCTTAATAAAACTGCATAAAACACATCTCTAACCAAAAATCGCAAATTTGTTAAAAAGAAATGTTAAAATTATAGGTAGATCAATACACACCAATCCCGCATTTTTTTTGTGACATGTAAAAATGTTAAAAGTGCCTGTATCGACCCTTAACCACGATTTTAAGAAGTTAAAAACCTTGTGAGATCTCCAGAAAAACAAACACACATAAATCAACATTGTCTAACAGTATTTGGTAAATTGTATTAAAGTACTGTTATGCTGAGCGCTATTATGTTATTAGCATTTAAAGTAAACTAAACTAAAAATAAGATTTACTAAAATTAGACTATTGAATAAGAACTGAAAAACAAGTAATAACTTAGTAAAAAAATAATAAAAATAAGTTCATATTAGCGCCTACTGTTACATTTCTATTAAGGAACTGAAATGGCCTATGAATGCTAAACATTAAGTTCGCTAGCAATTTTGTCTCATACAAAATCCAATAATTCTACGAAGATGTTTGGTTCCGTCGTAGGTCTCTTCTAAACACCGGCAAATGCCTTTTTTGCGCTTTGACAAGGCATCAGTCATTCAATTGCCACTTCACTTTGAAGTACCAGAGGTTAGCCGAGTTCAAGCTCACTGTTACGAGTACTAGAAGCCTGAACCTACCTGTGACTTATTGAAAAGTCTGCCACTACACAAGTATCGTTTCGATATACGCTACAACGCCTGTGCTCAAAACTCGGTAATGAAATTAAGACATGGATAAAATTCACATGATTTTATATTCCTACCGAAATCTGTGGATGAAAATGTAAGCCATCCATCTCTAGTTCAACTAATAACCAGCATTTCAATATCCACTGCTGGACATGTCTCATTTCTAATGTACTGCTATTGCCATTTGTAATGTAAAGCTACTGAGCTCAATCGTCAGCTCTCTTATTCTGGTTATAGCCCACCGGTTTGAGAAAATCATTACTCCACCTGGTCGTGAAGTATCCTACAATGATTTTATTCCAAATAGATATCAAAATTTCAGTAAAATAGCAGACTCACTTATAAAATCACCGGGAAGATAAGATGAAAGAAAATAAGAATTTACAGAGCTCAGTGTTTTTTTTTCCGTGAGAATTTACAGAGCTGAGTATTTTTTTTTCTGTTTGATAACATATGATTGGGTAAATAGTTCGAATATATAGACTAAGTTTTAGAAATATAATACTTTGTTAAAAGTTCTGTTCGTACTAAGATGGGCTGCCTTATGGTTAAAGTTCATTCAATATCGTCGAGTGTCGATCATCACAAGCAATCGATAGAGTAATTGTCATTTCCGTGTTCTTGAAGATATTTAGACTCTAAAGACTTCGGATTGTCTCGTTTTCTGCATGACATAAATCATATTTTACTTCGCAAGTTGATGTGAAAGAGATCCGAATATCCGATTACATACATTCTTATCCGACATCAGGCGAAACCAGCAAACTGTACTAGTTAGATTAATTTAATTACGATGACTTTATAAAAGGATTATTTAAAATTATCTTTAGACTTCGTTATAGAGGAGTATACAAAAAAGTTTTCTAATTATGTAAATAGTTGAAAAATTGTTTTACTTTACTATTTTAATTGTTAAAAAAAACAGATTTCTCACTGTTGATGATGCGTTCATATATTTTATTACCGTTTATGACAATTATCTACTGTGAAATTGCCAAAGTATATTTTAAAACGGTTTTATTTAGCTTGCTTTATTTGCCATTTTTGAGTTAAATTTTGTAATTGGAAACTAACCTCATTTCTTTTGACCACTAATGTATTTTCACGAACTATATATACGTCAAATTAAATTGATAACCAGTAGAATACAGTAGTCCAAAGAAAATAATCAGACAGACATTTTGTGCACTAAAAAAATAAAATCATGGGACGTAGCATAGTTTGCTTTCGTGCAACATTACAGTTGAAATCAAATATTTTCTCAGATTACCCCACGCCCTTTAATTTTATTTTGTTTATTAATAATTGCCGTAAATTGATGTTATGATTTGTGAGTATAACTACATGTACCTGGTATCTAGTTAGTTATTTTTTAGCTTTTAATAAAAACTACACCACCATTATATTTTTTGCAATAAAACCGTTTCCCCAATATTTTTTTAATAATTTTTACTATCCCATTGCATTATTCAAATATTATTTGTTGAGTAGCTGACCCGGCCAACGTTGCTTTGTTATAAAAAAAATCTTAAATAATTTTGGGGTGGGTCACCCACCCTTATCACTTAGGGCTTCTCAGACCTAGTCGATATGCACTTCAAATTTTATAAAAATCTGTCCAGCCGTTTCGGCCGAATTTGGTGACAAACACCGCGATACTATTATATATTAGAAGACATTGTCTTTATTAAATAATAATTTAAAATTCGAGTTTACTCATGTCTAAAAGCCAACTTCGAGGCAAAAACTATATTGCATCTAAGAAATAAATGCGACTAAAACTCTTGTGTTTAAAAACTGAATATACATACCGTGGTTGAACTTATTTATTACAATCTCAACATTAACAAATCAATACAAAAATTTATTTATACAATCATAGTAGCTAAAATATTCGTAGGCTAGTGAAAAACTGGCTATTAATATTAAAAGTTACTAACTAGATGTAAGGGATCTCATAATATATTCAGCTCATAAATGGTTATAATATAACTTTTGACTTGACTTGAAACTGGTCGGTTAGCCGTCCTTCGCGCTCAGCTTTAGGTCATGGGTTCGATTTCTACCCAGGACAAAGAACAGGGTAAATGACACCTTTGACGAATTGGTTACTTTTTACAATCTGTTAAAACTAAAACTTTGTAAAGAAATTACTAAATACAAACTTGTGACGTCACTGTTTTAGACTATTCAATTGAGCAATATATTTCAATGATTATGTGATTAAAATTTGTAATAGAAATGAAAATCTTGCATACATACGTTTTAGTATTTACACATTCGTTAATTAGTTTTATTACGTTCACTTTTAGAAACGCCCGTTAAGAAACTAATATACAACATTTACCTATGGGTTATTAACATTTATGATAAACAACTAATTTCTCTCCGTCTGGTTGATGCGTTAAGAATAGAGTGTCACCACACTTATTTGCTTCATGGGCTGGATTTCGTAAGAGGTGACTAACATGGTGACAACATCACTTCAAAGAAAGGGAAAATTTCAACAAACCTTATACCAATCCGTAGCGTGGTATAGTAGAGCGAAAACTCCTTTTCAAGGAAAGACCTACTTCCGGCAGTAGAGTGTTACAGGCTGCTGATGACGATAACCTAGCTAGCTGACCTGCCGCATAATCTCGTCTGCGTCTGCTCTTACCGTAACGAGACGTTATACCACTTCTTTACTATAAAACAGTTATAGTGAACAGACAAATATATGTTTTCGCGGATTTTACTCAGAATATTAAAATTGAAACATTTTATACATTATATTTGCGAAAATTTAACCGTTTACGCGGCTCACGGAATGGGAGCACTCAAAAAGAAAAACCGTTTTTACAACATTTTTCATTGATACTCCGCTCTATTTGGTCGCAGCTTGATGATATGTGGCCTATAGCCTCCTTGATATAGCACTATCTATCAATGAAAAAAATCCATTGCGATAAAATTATTTTTGTGTTAGAACTTAGAAAGCCTAGCTTGAAATTTTTAATAACGGTATAAAAAAAATAAAACGCTGAGAACTAAAACAAACATTACTCGTACATTATTAATATGTTTAAAAAAAAAAAGTGCGTGCGTACAAAGTACACATGTTAGAAGTGAAACTTCTTAGCTCTCTCCCACCTCTCGCTCCATGGCACTGTGCGTGATACGACAATCGCTCTATCTCACTTTTTCTCTCGATCTTTCTCACTTGCTTGCTCCCTACTCTCACTCCATCGCTAGTTGCTTCATGCTACGTTCGCCCTGTCTTACTCTCTCTCAATCGGTCTCGATCGCTCTCTCTCTCTCTTTTTCGACACTTCCGTTGCATACTTGCGTGACGTAACATTTGTAAAAATTTTACCCTCATGCGCCTAAAGAAGTTTCACTTCAAAAATGATAAAATATATGTTTAAAAAACCTTATGATGGAACCTAATGGGTTCAGAAACTGGCCGCAAGGGGATTTATTCACGAACTACACTGGAGTATTTAAACGCTGAACGTCAGATAAGATTACACGTTAGGAGGCAAAATTGCAATTTTCTCACTTATAAGAGTTCTCCGTAATAACATTTTATATATGATGTCATAACTCACTCGGTCCGCGAATAGCGCATAAGCTATCACAAGATTCATTCAATTTAGTCGATCACGTGTAGTCGTGGTGAAGTGTACAGTTTTGTGTGCGTCCTTGACTTTGTAGTTGGTTGGACTCCATTGCGTAGTGAGTGAAACTTTAATTTGTGATACACATGTAAGTTTTGATTATTATTTATAATTTCTTTTTTACTTAGATATTAGACAGAGTTGCGAAAAAACAGGATAAATGAAATATTAAACTAAAAAATCAAGGATAAATAAATGACTGAACGGATTTCTTGTAGGTGCCAATGTAAAATATCTTTTTTTTTAAATATTCGAATATTAGTTATTGGAATATCTGTAAAGTGGAGATAAGATTACATAGGTATATAGTACCTATGGAAGGTCCGGGCTCCCCTTTAGCAATCAATACATAAATGTCTATAAAGAGCGAAAGGGTTACAGATAAATCCGTGTCTCTAATTAATAAATATTTCATTATTAGGTAATTAAATATTATAATCCATTACATAAAGAACATATCTTGCAATACCTCAAGATTAGATTACACTAGAATTCTAGGTGCAGTAGACAGTTGTCTGTCATTTTCCTTATGTAATAAAATAATGAACTAGGTCATTATTTAATTCATTTAAATAAATAATCTAAGGAACTAAAACCGGGGGAGTATCTGAATACAAACCATTATAAAATTGATGATTTCATTGTAAAATTAGTAATTATACCTGTTGCTGTCTAACAATGTGTATTATCACTTTCAACCGTGGGAGAGCCACGCTTCGGCATGCATGGGCCGGCTCGACCGGAGTGATACCACGGCCTCACAGAAAACCAGTGTGAAACAGCGCTTACGCTGTGTTTCATCGAGTGAGTGAGGATACCGGAGGCCCATACCCCAATCCAACGCCCCCTACCCCCCTCACCATCCCCCTTCCCCCCAGGCCGCCATAGTGTGAGTCACCATGCTGCATTGTTCTTTATCGCATTGAGGATGGTGACCACCACTCTTGGATTCTGCTCATGCTTTCCATCAGGCAGGGCAGAGTCATTTTGGCAGCTTAAATATAAAAAAAAAAAAAGAATTATTGAGTAGGGACACATCTACTTACGAATAAGAAGGTACGATAGCTTTCTAATGGTTAAAACTAGGAGTTACATTGATTTTGTAACCTTGATGGAATGCCAGCATCTATTAAACTTTTAGTTATGTAAAAGTAGTTCTCAATTTACAGATCATGCCTACCTAAGAAGGAGTATATACATGCATACACACACGTATATATATATATATACCTAACTAAGAAGTGAAGTGTTTAACATGTATGTGTAAAAGTATTTATCGAGCATCTATTTTTATTTTGTTCCATAAATTCAATTGCATCATCTTTTGTTAAAGTCTTTGTTTAGTTCTCATACAAAATACTTTGTGATAAGTTATACTTTTTTCTATTCAAGTTAGTAAAAGATAAAGTAAATACCTATTGCCTACATACTTACTAAGTCAGTGCAATACAGTTACGTAAATGTACTTACCTAGTACTGGATTACTTTCTATAAAACACTGCCGAAACTTCGTAAAACCTTGGTAAGGAAAGTTAGCAACTCACCTAGAAGACAATACTTAGGTACTTTTAAATATTTATACTAATAATAATATAATATTTATACTAAAAATAATAATAATATAAACCTTGCAAGTAACCTAAGTACGTACGTACATACATACAACATACAAGTCGTATTCATTGATCTAAAGTTAACAAACCGATAATACAATAATACCAACCTATACTACGAAAAGATTTGTACATAACGATTCCTGATTCGTAGGTTTTTTTTTGAACTAAAATGCAAACAAACCAACCAACAGATATAATATAGTTCTCGTAATAGTGAAGCACTATTTATGTGCGTGTATTAAATTAATAATTATAATAGGAATTTTATATTCACTTGCGCGGTTTGATTCACACGACACTAGAACAAGTGTCGTGTGCGAATCAAAGAATAAAGATGGACACGACACTTGGTAGTTGGTAGTGTCGTGTGCGAATACGGACATATACCTGCGTTTGTAATAAGAACAAATTTAATATAGTTGTCGTAGTCGTGAATCACTATTCATGTAAGTAACAATAAACAAATAATTATATTAGGAAATATTTTCTTCACTTGCGCGTTTTAATTCGAAAACGACACGACACTTGCTAGTGTTGTGTGCGAATCCCAACATGCTTACTTGCCTTAGTGATAAGATTTTTTCTATAATAAAACATAAGTTTTATTATATGATTAGATATTATTTGATAAAACATAATTAAAACTCATATTAAAGCATTTGCAAGGGCTATTCGCGCCTATAACAAAAAAAATTTCGATATAAAAGAAAAACAATTAGCAGACATTGTTGAAAAAATTATATAACTCATTTCCGACTACTGATCTTACTTTAGCAGTAGTCGCTACCACCTGTTGTACAAACTTCAACGATATAATCATTTTTTATGAACGTACAACAATCCTACTCATCAACAATACGGAGAGTCTGTCACCATCCCTGCTTATTCCATGGTATGGGTATCGTAAGAGGCGACTCTGTGAAAAAAATACACAGGACAACATCACTACAAAAAACCCGTATATCAACCAGTCTGGCCATCGTGGTATTGTAGGCCAAAACTTCCTTTCTTAGGAAAAGTTTGGGTATAGCAGTGGACTGTTAAAGACTTTTGATGTTATGATGTTGTGATGCACATATAAAACCCTACGTTCCAGACGCATTCGTTCCAGACGACTCGTTTAATATGAAAATGTATACTAGAATTCCTTTTCAATATATTTATATACATCCTTGCAAGCTGCCACGTCAAGACAGTACGTTAACAGAAACCTTTCTGCTTTTTACGATTGTTTTCATCTCAAATTAACCATGAACATCTGTTAAGCTATTTTTATGAAAATATATGTATAGAAATATATCAATTATTTATGTAATGTACTTGTTTGCGTGCTTCACTTACGTAATCGCAACTAGGTACCTATAATTTCGTCACTATCCTATACAACATAATCAACATAGGTGATTTATTAGATTAGGTCATAAAAACAGGTTCAAACCTCGTAAATTGTCCTAAGTAATATTGAATCTAGATTGAACTATTGAACCTCCTCCTTTTTTGAAGTCGGATAAAAAAAGTTCTAAAGGCACTCGGGTCACTGGATGGACCTGAAGCAACTACCGCCGCTTATAGAAACGTGTACCCACTAACACAGAAAGGATTAATAATACAGACTTTCGATTTACCCGTCTAGACAGAGCAATCGTGCGGTAAGTGCGGGGCGAAATCGCGTTCTCTATTAGCCGCGCTCAAAGAGGGCCTACCGCGAAAGGTTGACGCGCTCCCAATTATAATTCATGTTTAAATTGTGAATATATTCTCACAAGTCGATTAAACAACGATTATCTAGAATTTTTATTCGTTATAATCCGACAAGCTGGGAGTAATTGTCGCGAACCGACTTGTCTTCAGTATAAGAGAACTCATCGTTAGTCATTGTAAAGGAATTCTATGAAATTATTTGAAGAAACGAACGATTTCATGAAAAACAAAACTGTTTGGTGGGTTACAAATACCTTCTGAGGACTTCATTGATTACGGTCGATTATTAGACATTTATAGCTGACTGTTTAATACCGCAAATTAAAATTCGAAAATCGAAAATTTAAAGCAAATAAAAAATGTTGTAAATATCTTTCCGCGGCTCATCATCAATAAATAAGCCTAAACCATTTTCAAAAGCTATTCTACATTTTTGATTTTATTTTTGTATTAGTTATTCTATTTTTGGATTGTTCAGTGACTGGTCCATAAGTTTAAAGTCGCTCAGCGTGCAATGGAGAGGTATATGCTCGGCGTTTCTCTAAGGGATCGCATTAGAAACGAGGTGATCCGACAAAGAACCAGGGTCATCGATGTAGCCCACAGGATTAGCAAGCTGAAGTGGCAGTGGGCTGGCCACATTTGCCGAAGAACCGATAACCGTTGGGGTAAACGAGTTCTTGAGTGGAGACCGCGTCTCGGCAAACGTAGTGTAGGACGTCCACAAGCCAGGTGGAGCGATGATTTGCGCAAGACGGCTGGCAGGAGCTGGATGCGAGAAGCCATAGATCGAACTAAGTGGCGTGAAATTGGAGAGGCCTATGTCCAGCAGTGGACTGCGATAGGCTGATGATGATGATGATGATGACATTTTAACCCTAGCTTATTTGCATCTTTACGCCGATGATTAGACGTCGACGTTTCTTGCAAGATCAAAAAGTAATTCTACTGTAGTTTGTCCTTAAACTGTGTTACTACATATTTACAAATGGGTTGATCCCTTTGAGTCCCGCCTCTGGGATCAGAATAGAATTAAGGTTCCGATAACCTCACTCATTCTGTTAAAAGAAACGCGTTACCTAACATTATTATTGCAATATATTTATAATTACAAAAACTTTATTCTTTTCTCACATATCTAATTGAATATTTGACGTTATTTATGCACATGTCGAGGTCGCGCGCGTACCTATCATTTTTTTGATTCTTTAAACCTTCAATTTATTATTGTCTAATTTAATTTAAAAAATAAAAGTTTAATTAGTGGTCTAAGGAAACAAGTAATAAAAATGTATTTTAGGAATAATATTTTACTCTTTCATTGGTCTAAGTATGTTCGAGGGGGCGACGTTACGCGTGTGCCGTACGTCGCCTAAATTGAGAGTTTATAACATCTGACTGTGCCCGCTTCAGTTCGGGCAGGCGCTGGGGGGGGGGATCCGGATGGCGTAAGAAAGCGGTTCCCGGATCCCTCCCGTCTCAGGCGCAGAGTGGCACACCGTGTGGTTTTATTCGGTTCGATTCCGACATACCGCCCCGCCGCAAACCCCGGTGGGGTGAAGGACCGAGGGGGTTTCCACACATAAAAAAAGTATGTAACGATGGTAATACATATGATCAGTTTTTAACTATCTCTTATCAGCAAAAATGTTGTGCGGTTAAAACGATGATTAATTCATTGATACAGTACGCAGATGATAATCAATGATTTAGTACTTAAAGTATGTTTTATCTATACGACAAACATCGCCTAGATATCGAACACGGAACCGTGTATAAATGTTGTTCTGTTCTGTGGAGTCGAACGAATTTAAGCGTGCAACTCAAGATTGATTGCCATCCCATTGAGGGCCATACATAAATTCGAGCTTTTGAATGCATCAGACTTACTTAAGTAAAGTCTCAATATTCTGAAATAATTATATATTTAGTCTCTAGTTTATAAAAACAGTAACTTAAAAGTTACAATCAGTCAAAGGTCCCTAGTCCCTCGTGTAGTGACTGATAGACATCAATTTCTTATAAAGTAGTTAAAATTTACAACTGCTTTAAATGAATTCTCTTAGTAAAGTAAAATTATATAAAAATAACTATCATGCACGTGGTGGTCTTTAAACTGATCACCATGGGGTCAGTTTGACCGAAGACACGATGCAATTTGGAAGTCTTAAATTATTTTAGAGTAAGTAAAAGAATTGGAACGATTGTAGATTCAGCCTCTGATTTGTAAAAGAAGCCTTTGAATTGATTGCAATTTGGCAAAGGTAGACCTTCAATTAAAACGCTTATTACCAAAATAAGACAATTTGCAAAGAATTCGTAAGTTAAATAGATTAATGCTGCAGTCTAACCTTGAGTAAAATTTGTTTACTTTTCATCGCCAATACTGATAAGAAGTTTCATATGTCAAAGAAGTAGGGACCTGCTCTTAATACCAACACAAAATATTTTAATTTTAATTCAATTAGTATTGCTATTATTTTTTCTTGTCTATGATAATTTTGCCTGTAATCAAGGGTCAGGGACAGCCCTTAATAAACAATACAATTTATAATTTAAGGTATGACTTCATTCAAACGATGTCATGTCAAAAAAAATACAAGCGAATTGAGAATTTCCTCCTTTTTTGAAGTCGTTAACAATCTTTTAAACGTCACAATTCAGTTGTACTTTCTATAGCTGCAGAAACATATCCTTCGACGGTAGCGTGGTATTAACCAATTTTCAAAGTGCAGCTTTAGGCTAATACCTAAACAAACCAAATAGATTAACCTGCCATTTTTTTTTAAATATTTGCGTATTTAATTACCTATTTATTACCTTTTATAACAGAAAGATGGAACATACTAGTATTCTTAATAACCTAACACTTTTCCTGTTGCAGCCGTAAACATGTCGCAAGAAAAAGCCACTTTTGATTACCACGAGGAAACACAAAGCGAGAAATTGGCGCGCAAAAGCAAAGAATCTCCTTTCATGGTTATTGGTACGTATTGTTATCTCAATATCGAATGCATTACTTCTAAATTATTATTGGCTATGGGGAATAATTTTGGAAGTGTCTAAATGTTAGAATAATCAGCCTATTACAGTCAAGAGTGACAGGTTTCGCTCAATGTGCATCGTAGTACGGTCTGTCATAGCTGACTTCTTCATATCATCAATCCATCCAAAGCTAAATTGTTGCTACTACTTACATTGTTCAATTGTTACTAATTTCATTGTTTAATGTAAAGAAAGGGCAGGATTTTTACTGTAGACAGAAATATTATGATGTAATTAGCACGATGTTGGTTTCGTTCGGCACTACTTGATTGGTAAATACATATATAAATAATAAAAAAATAGTGTTACTGTCTACTAATACATTAGTTCATGATGAAGTCATTATATTATAAGTAGATAAAATTCTCATCGCAATCGAAAGAATTGCTATTGTTAGCGCTAAAAATGGGACATTGCAGTATCTTTCATTATAACGTGTTGCTTAATGGTATTTAATAAAGCACTTTAGTTACTTGTACTTAGGTATATCTTTAAACAACTGAAGGATATAAGTCAATACTTAAGTATACATGCTTCATTAAGGACATTGTAATGCGTTGATGACAAAGGAAATAAAAATGGCAAACTACAATAGTAGGTGTTCACACTATGAAAACGTGTTGCTACAAGACTTACTTGTATCATTATGAACTGATGATGACTGATGATAATCTTCTTTAACTCCATGAGTCCTATGCATGTCACTTTCAGAGTTGCTTTGTTATGAAAACTAATATGGAGGCAAAATTTAATATAAAATATATAAGTTTAGTATGGTATTCGATATTCAATCATGCCAATTATTTTTCAAACTGGCCAGTACTAAATACTGGTATAAAATTTCGTTGTGTTTCGACTACTGCATAAATAGGTCGTGTGGCATCATTATCTACATAATAATTTAAAAATATATATTTACAGGTATTGGTGGTCTGCTAGCAGCCTGCGGATACGGTGCATATTCGTACAAACGCCGAGGAGCTATGAGCACCAGCGTGTTTCTCATGCAATTCCGAGTAATAGCACAGGGCACAGCTGTCGGCGCTCTAACCGCTGGCATGCTCTACCACATATATGACACCTATATTAATAAACCAAAAAATGTTGAAATCTCTGCAATTACGAAAAAAAACGATCATTAGATGTGTAAATATTTTTCATCGGAATAAATTCTAGCTTTAACTCATTTTCACTCCGTTCTTTGAACAATGAACTTTATAGCCCGACTGTATCATTAGGTCAACCCAACTACTTTTAAGTCAGCTTTATTGGTATGACCATTTTGACTACGGTATCTCTCTGTTTAATTTTTTGGTCTCATCAAACACTTGGTATGTTAAGTTTACGGGTAATGGCACTCTTGGAATATTAACACCAACACAGCCAAGCTAAGTTTGCACCTCGCGAACGAACATACAAACTCAAAACCTATCTGTCTTCTGTTCTGTTCTTCTGTGTGCGACGTATATTGGTGACAAATATACTAACCCTGTCGCACAAGTTTGGAGCAGAAGACAGACAGAAGTTTTGAGTTTGTTTGTTTGCGAGGTGCAAACATAGCTTGGCTACGTTGTAATTAAGTATCTCACCATTACTAAATCATCTTTTATTTTATGATTGTAGTGCACAAGGCTAAATTAACAGATAGTTTATACTTTTTAATCTCTTAAAAGGCGTTTAGCAAGACCTTAATGGTTCTTGAAAGCATTTAAAACGAAATTTAAAAATAGGTAGATATGGAGGTACTTAGGTTTGCATTTCTTGTAATGTGATATAAAGTAGGTATGCCTGTTTATCTACATATTGCCTGGAATTCGGTTAAACACTTACCCTTAGAAAATATCATTATCTTTAGTGAAGTATCATCTTACTATAATCAACTAATGTTATTTCTCTCTACTTGGGTACCTTTGTGAACGGGAAACGGTATTTGGTTCACATGCAAAAGTTTGAAAACGTGATTTCAATATTTAATAATTAATCTAACGCTTTCTTTGACTATTAATGAAGCGTTAGAAGTAGTACTGGACTCGTATCGCCTTTTTACACTTTTTTATAAGTCGTTGGAACCGTTTAATATCCCTAGTAAGTAGGTATGTGTTTAAGCTATAGAACTTAACCCTGTTTATGACTTTTATCGGACCGTAATCAAGTATTCATAATCAATCAACTAGATAGGAGATAACAGTCGCTAATATATTTGATCTTTCGTTATACATATTATGTAACTCAGTTTATGTAAAATATATATTATGAATCTATGGAATTTAGTAACAACCTTCACAAAGTGGCCAAAATGAGTTTTAACATGATGATGTACTACTTACAGATTTAGAGGAATTCAAATTCAAGAGAACAATATTTTTAACATAATTTAACATGTCTGGCTCGATGGCGTAGCAGTAGCGTATGCGACTGCTGTGCTTGAGGTCTCGGGTTCGATTCGCGGGTCGGAACAATTGTTTTTATGGTTCGACAAATATTTGATTCGGAGTTTGGGAGCTTTCTATGTATATTATGTATTTATTTACCCATAGTACAACCTCTGCTAAGTTTGGGACTAGATGGCGTTGTGTGTTAGTTAGATGTCTGAAAATATTATATATTTATTCTTATATATAGAAATACGTATGTACTTTTGTGTTTTTTAGTTTAATTCTACCTACTTACAATTGTTCTGTATTTGTACCTACCATCGAGCCAATCAGAAAGATCACAATTTTTCTTTTTGAATGCTGACCCGCTCACTAGCAGGTGTTCATTCTTTAGAATCTTCTTTATCATTCCAAACATTGCCTGCATTGGTCCATTATGGATTCTTGAGTCGTACCAGAATGTTGTAAATGTATGCGTTACACTATTATGTACCTATACCTTCCTATGCGCATGTATACGCATTACGTCGTGAGTGATAGTTTAATAAGGACTCTGAAAAACATATTTTAGAGTTATTTTGTTCAATATTGTTCTTATGTAAGTGACTATTGTCGTAATGAGAAATAAAGATCTTTTAACTGAAATGATATGGTGACCACTCCGCTTGGATTATACTCATGTTTTCCATCGGGCATAGAAGAACTACTTTGGCAGACTTATTCGTACAACAACGTAGTTTACCAGGCCTTACAGTTTTTATCAGAATCAAGGGGCAATCTTGTTTGATACAACATGTATCCTAGAACTGAGAACTGATAAGCTTAATTTATTTAATACTCGTATATGCATATAACCTGTAATTGTACTAACAAAATAATTTAGTAGAAATTTACTGTTTTGCATAGCTTATATGAAGTAATAAATGATGTATGTATCTTACAAAAATTGTAATAAAACATTGATGTTATTGTTTCATTGTCAAGTTTTATTTGAAACAAAGAAAAGTAGGTAAGTGAGTGTATTAGGTACTTATTTTTTTCAGTATAAACAGATATTGGGCTTTTATTGTGCCAAGCTACAACCAGTATAAGTTAATTTGCTATAATTGACGAGAAACATTAAGGCACTGAGATTTCACGAGTTGCTAAAGAATATAGGGAATCAAATTGAATTTGATTGGTAATACTGTACACGGTGTACCTACCTAATCGATTGATAACAGCACGTGCACTTGTACGGACGGGCTTTGTCAATCGATTCAAACGCGACCATCTGCTTTTTGATGATCTACAGTGCTGTAAGGACACGTTAAGACTATGCTGCCGTAATGAATTTTAAGTACTACCCACATTATTGTTGTAGTAAAACTTTATAAAGCACGTTTGGCTTGGGAAATAGGCTGGACAATGCGCGACGAGGGCGTTATAGAAACCGGCTCGTAACTTGGCCAGATTCGTTAGATGCGTTACTTAGGTCGTTTTTAGGCCACTTTGGTTGATAGAGGGATGCGGGGATTGTACTATGCGCGAACTTATTCCCACTACGCCGAAATCTGGCAAAGTTACGTGCCGGCGCCTATACGAAAAATGTGATTGGGCGAGGCGAACGGAAATTGAAAGAGAGATATAAGTAAGCGCAGGTATAAAGAGAGGTACGTTTCGTATATTACTGTAGAAAGCTGCGAGCACACATTTTCTTTCAAAGAAGTTTTACTTCAGTCATGTGGTCTAAAACACACTCGTTTTTAGGGTTTCGTACATCAAAAGGAAAAAACGGAACAGTTAAAAGATCACATTGTTCTCCGTCTGTCTGCCAAGACCCTTTTTCTCAGGAACGCGTGGAAGTATTATGCTGAAATTCATAATAAATACTCAGGTCTACTGTTATTGGAGCTGTGAAAATATCAAACTTCTAAGTCAACGCATTTAAAAGATACAGCCGTTTATGCTGCAAATTTTCGACACTCGCAAGGGAATCAAAACCTACAGAAACTCAGAATCTTGAAATTTGGTACTAAGCAACGTCTCATAGCACAGGTAAATGAAAAATTACCAGAAGCAAAAATTTTTAGTTACACTATACACCTACAGGTTTGTACGGAACTCTCGGTGCGCGAGTCCGACTCGCTCTTGGCCAGTTTTTTCTATTTTATTTACGAAATTTTCAATAACCGAATGCGAAGTTTGCATTTATTTTTTAAACTAGACTGAAAACCGATCACATTCACCTAGCATTATGAGAAGTCCCGGAATCCATCAATTTGTATTTGGCTAGCAAACTGAGTGATGTATAAATAAAAGAACTGGGGGAAATGTTCAACGATATATTTAAAAATATCGATTGTTCGACAGTCAATATTTAAGTGCATGACAGTTTTTTCTTTTAGCAGCAGTTTTTCCAGCCAAGCCAACTGGAAAAATAATATAAATAATACAAGAATGTTTTATTTAATTATAGGTATTGCATTGTATGTGTATCTATATTTAACAAAGTTATGGTTGAACCAGGGTCATCGACATAGCCCACAGGATGAGCAAGCTGAAGTGGCAGTGGGCTGGCCACATTTGCCGAAGAACCGATAACCGTTGGGGTAAACGAGTTCTTGAGTGGAGACCGCGTCTCGGCAAACGTAGTGTGGGACGTCCACAGGCCAGGTGGAGCGATGATTTGCGCAAGACGGCTGGCAGGAGCTGGATGCGAGAAGCCATAGATCGAACTGGGTGGCGTGAAATTGGAGAGGCCTATGTCCAGCAGTGGACTGCGATAGGCTGATGATGATGATGATGATGATGGTTAAACTACATAATTATTATTAATAAATACAATAAGATCACACAATATCAAGGTACATTTCAGGAATAATGCCAATTCTTTAGCACAGGACTTTTCTCTAAACGTTTTTTTTTGTAAAAAATAAATTACGAATTTTACGATAACGAATGTTACATTTTTTTTAAAATAAACATTTACAATATATTTCTAATGAGTCATTCAAATACGCATTAATCAGTTCCTAGTATTTTATTCGAAAGCAATATGCCAGCAAATTTTCAAATGTTAAATGTTTTTTATAATTATCACAAGAGTCCAGAGATTAAGAAAATAGATTAGTTTCTAGCAATAGCAATATGTAATGCATATGACATTTTTTTATTTAAATCAGAATCTAGTTGTTAGTGAGACTTAAAAAAACTTTTAATACTGCTTTCTTAAATAATAATAACATAATTGCACACAGATAACAATAATTTTAGAACTAAGTACAAATAGTTTACAAAATAAATATGGTATATTTCACAATCTGCTTATCATCTTGGCCAACTTAACAAACACATTTTCAGTATTATGTGATGGTATACGGACAATTATTTGTTCCAATATTTACGTTTTGATTCATCTATTTTAATTCAACGGGAACCTTCTGATAGGAAGCAGGGATCCAAACAATACATGCTGTACTACTGGAAACTTGGCCAGTACTTCTTTTTTGTACATTTTAATAAGACCCTGGTTAATTTTAGTCCAAGAACCTACTGCACTAATGCTCCACAACTGATTAGAATGTTCTGCAAAAGGACCCTTTTTTACTTCTTTTATGTACTTGATACATGATATGAACATATATTCATCACAATACTTGTCAATAATATCATCCTCCAAGAACTTGGCAGGTGGATATATACGTGGTTGATCGATGAGTTGTGAGCTGCCCCAAATGAACGGTATGAATTGATAATCATCCAGACTCCAAACACCGTGACTACCTGCTGGCTCCATTCTATATGTTTTCTGCAGTCTTCTTGCTATCTGTATATATTTATTGAAGATAATAAACACCGTAGCCACATTATCTTCGGTGTCCAACATACCGATTTTATATAAACAGCATAGGAACATGACAAACGCCATTTCGTGTCCTGTCCCATAATCAATTCTAGTGGCGTTACCAAAACTCTCTTCTAAGTAGACTTTGATCTCACATATAGTTACATGCAAACTGAGATCTAACATTTCTTGCAACAAGGTGGTAGAGTTGCCTTTGACTCTTGCTAACCACTCTCTAAAGGACACATTACCAAACCGCTGTGGCTGTTCCACTGGTGGATATTCATCTATGAGCTTGTCAAGTTTCTCAAGTAATGCCAACAGTTTCTTTATATTGTCAGATATTTTACAGTCTACTGAAAGAGGCTTTCTTTTAATGGATTCATTCAATGTTGCTATGAAGCCAGTGTATTCCATGTATGCTTCAGATTTTTCCCACAAAGCCATATCTGTTATAGTTTTAACTGCTTTCTCTGGTTCCAAGAACCGGTGATTGATTGGCAGAGTTTTTGAAGAACTCTCATTTTGTTTTACATCACCAATAACACAGGCGGCCATCTATAAATAATAATATGCAAATAATGGTTACAAAACAACATGGATTTTTAAAAGATAATTTATAATTTTTAAAAGATAATTTATTTGACATGTCCCTATCTGTTTAGTAATAATTTACGTAGTTATCTCACTATTTAAGATAAAGACTAAAATCTAAATCAATTTTCCTAACACTGAACCGCAACTTTGCATTACCCACTTCAATACAACGGGTCCGCAGCGGACATGATAAGCTTCGTTAGTGAAGGTCAGATATGTCAATCGTCGTTTAAACACAGACTTTACCTTCTTCTTTATTTTTATCACTTAAAGAGTTGTGTTAGGCTTATGTGAGTAGTAAAATAAACCATTATGGAGAAAATCTTGAGAGGTATTATGCGATATCGGGTGTTAGACCGAGCAAGCATGGTGAAACAATTTCAAGAAGTAAAAGATAACCCAACGGTGAGTGTTATTACGACTAACCTTATTTTTGTCCACTTAATGTAGTTATAGATCTATAAATTAATAAGTTATTTGAATCTATATCTTAGGTACACAGATTAGAACATAGAAAAATAAGATATTTATATTAGTTTTAAACAAAATATAAACACAAATCAAAATGAATTGTAATATTTTCAACAAATTTGTCAATTTAACTTACAATTTGACATATAATTCATTGACAATTTGCTCACTTTTTCACAGCTAACAGACAGATCAAGACAAAGATTATGAATCTATCAGCCAATGATTGAAATATAACCGTTTATTAGCTGTAGCATCTTAAGTTAATTTAAATTCATTTTTTATATTTTTTCATATATTTAATAAAAAATATACTAAAGTTTTGATGATAATGATCCAATAAAAATTAAAACTAACTAAATACTTCTTGTTGAAGATTAAACCCACACGGAAAAAAATAACAGAGCAATGTTAAATGAAATGAAAATTATTTTTGTATTCACTTTTACGCTGTTAAACGTTGAATATATCCTTAATTCAAGTTAATTTATCTGTAGCTAGTGTAATGCCCAGGTGAAATATATCGTAATGGGACGGAAGTAACATTAATTAAGGATAGTTCTGTTTAGAAGGGATGTCGAGCGATTAAGCAATTTAGATCTATACTTCATTTATTATTGTGTTCGTTATTCTTTACTATAATCCTATAAATTATCCTATAAATCCTTTAAATTATATAATTAGCAACATGTCTAGAAAAACAGTGGTACTCAATGTGATAAAAGATCTAAATGTTTTATACGTCGCTTTTTCAGTTTACGCTCTGTAAGCAAACTTGTAATAAAATTAGTTAGTTAAGTATAATAATAAAGTATAGTTTTTTAGTTAGGTAAACGTCCGCAGTGTTTTTCTTCTAGATTATTTATATATCTTTAGTGTATACACAAAGTAAAATAGTACTACAGAATCAATTTCAAAGTATGTTTAACAATTAGCGGTCTTATCACTCGCTGCGATTTATTCCAGGCAACCTTAACACGGACACAAGTGTTTCAAAATTTAGGGTAGCTTACACACAGGTAACACTTAAAACATACAAAAAATCAACAGAGATCCATATACAAATGTTATATATTATTCATATTACACATACCATACATACACATAGAGACTAATATACATATAGTATAAAGTTAAATCAAAAGTATAGTATAAGTAGAAATCCTTCACCAGCTTTTTAAACATATTTAAAGTTTTCGTTCGTTGGATATTATCAGGCAAGTTGTTCCAAAACCTTACCGCTTAGACAGTAAAAGACTTATCTGCAAACTGAGTGGAATATGTTAGTTTATTAGTTTCAAATTCTCCGATGACCTCAGGTCTCTGCAATGTGTATTTTTTAAGAACTGAAAACGTTCTTTAAGATAATGGGGTGTGTAAGGATGAAACAGAACACTTTATAAAAGAGTAAGAATATGCAGATTCCGGCAGAAGCGTGTTGGTAGCCACTTGAGCTTAGAACGAAACTCTGAGAAATGATATTTACGTAATCCTAATATAAATCTAATGCATTAGTTTTGAAATCGCTCAAGTTTGTTCAATTGCTCTTCGGTGAGGTCCAGATAGCTGATTATTTTACAAAAATAAACACAGACATTAAATTAACCTAGTGATTTATCTATTTACACATCGTTTTAGTAGAATAACTAGAAAAAAATCAGTAGTATTAAATATGAAGACAAAACATATTATCATAGAAGAATTTTAAATCATAGTGAAATGCTATTACACTGTACTGTGCTACTTCTCTGATACTCGAGAATTTGTCTGGGTGGTACTCTCGCCTTCAAAAGTTTATTAACTATTTAACAACCTTTTTCCATAAAAGTAATATATATATATTGTTTTCTCCTCAAAGAAGTGGCCTTTCCCTATCACCAACAAGAGCCTTAAATTTATTCTTCTGAACATAGTCCTCTCCTTAGCAGAAATATTTTGACCTACCTAGCTACTTACTACATTGGTCCGATGAGTAGATATTGGGATAGTGTCCAGTTTTCCTTCTCTTTTCAATTATTCTGCATAGTTTCGTGGATATACTCCCCTAGTCGGCTCTCACGATAGCCCAATGATGGATAGGGTGGTGACTCTACGTATATAATCTCTTTTGATATAAACATGTAAGGACTTCTAAAATGATTGCATTGCTAAAGTTGAATCTTGGTGTGCTCTGCCTGTCTTTCTTCTTTTAGCTATATAATATTGAGCAAATTAAGAGTTTTAATTATCTTTTCTTATTTCAGCCCAAAGCAGTTTTTTACACATGCATGGACAGTCGCATGATACCGACGCGGTTTACTGAGACTAGTGTAGGAGACATGTTTGTCGGTTTGTACAAAATATCGCAATTAGATGTCTTTATAGCATTGAAATATTTAAAGATGCAATCACAAAATCACGACAGACCTCTTTTAAGATTGAAATTTGATCCTTTTTAAATTTTATAATGCGTTGAAATATTAACTGTAGATCTATTTACTGTTTAAACCGTCTTCAGTATTATATAGGTACGAACATGCCTCACCTACTATTTTTTTTTATTCTTATTATATAACATGATACACTACAAGTATGCATCCACGTTCTATTAATGTCCGTGGAAGCAAGAAAATTTTCTCACTTGCGGAGATGTAAATTATTGATATTTAAAATCGCTTACAAATTACTGTAGTTGCTTTCTATCCCGGCACATGTTATCTGCCCTTAGACATAAAAATATGACTTAATATTTATCTTTTATTTAGTCAGAAATGCGGGCAACGTCATTCCACACTCTCAATATTTCGCGGATGAAATGACCAGCTGCGAGCCAGCAGCTCTTGAACTTGGTTGCGTCATCAACAACATAAGGCACATCATCGTCTGCGGACACAGTGATTGTAAAGCAATGAATTTATTACATTCGTTAAGATGCAAAGAGGAATCCAGCATAGTTAGTATATATTAGTAAAATTCATTATAATCACAGATAATTTCAAGATATTTAGTCTCAGTTAAGACTTATTAGTGACCTTTTATTTACTGTTTAAGTAAATTTAAAGTATCGTGCTAAACTTAGTTATATTGTGATGATAAAGTGGCAGTGACCTTCATCCAAATAATTATATACTGTCTAACATTGTTGAAATTTAAATCAAGTTTAGTAACTCTCCAAAAAAAGAATAATCTATACCTACTGCTTTTTTTTAATATCTCTACGAACGTAAGGACAGCATTCCATTCCCACTTTTCAAATAGTAATTTTCTCACTAATATAAGCAAGTCTAATGTCGGCTATGAGAATACTATGAGATTTAATTATCGCAAAAATGGAAAAAAGGATGGGGAAATTCAGCAGATCACATACATTATTTGTGACTCTAACTGGTTTCCTCTAGCATTTTTCGTTTCAAGAATCAATTTATTTATTTTGCGAATATATTCCCACTTAATATACTACTCAAGCTTCCTTCAGATTGAAAACGAGCGTCATTACTATTCTCACATTATTGTAGTAGTACTAATACAAAATTAAACATTTTCCAGGAACAGAGAAGATTGTCACCCCTAAAATCATGGCTATGTACTCACGCAAATACTAGTTTAGAAAGATTTCTCAGCATGGAGGGTGATTTCTCAAAGCCTATGGTATTTTCAGCAGAAACACCACAACGAAAATTTGTTGCCTACATAGACCCTGACAATAAGTTCTGTATAGAAGACAAATTATCACAGGTAAATATTAATTGCTGTACAATTAACTAATGAATCTCAATAATTTTCAGTTTTTTGTATGAGAAAATAATAGTGTGCAGAATCATGGGGCTAACGGAATATAGGCCTGTCTCTACTCCCTAGATAGGAGGTATATCTGGCCAGAGTAGAAAGAAAGGGAGGACTTGAAAGAAACTAGGGGTGGTGACACTGCATTCTTTATCAGCAATAACCAAAGTTAATCATTTCTTTCAGGTGAACACCCTTCAACAATTACAAAATATCGCGTCGTATGGAATGCTCAAGAAGCGGTTAGAGAAACACGACTTGCACATCCACGCTTTATGGTTCGATATTTATACAGGTGATATTTATTACTTCAGCAGACGAGCAAAAAGATTTATTCTTATTGATGAATCGTCCTACGAAATTATATTAAGTGAAGTCCGGCGATTTTACTCTTAAAGCTCGTGTTTTTTTTTTATAGAAATCGTACTTAGCTTAAAAAGTTGGAAATTAGTTACCCTGAGTTACACGTGCGCATTTTTTTCTGATAAGACATTTATTTTGCAAAGTAATTTCTTAATTGGTCACTTTTGTGGTATTAATGTTCGATCGAAACTTATATTAAGGCAGAACCAGCCCGGAAACTGTAAAAAATGAACCTAATTTACCGTAAATATAAACAGTAATAAAAAAAAACTAAAACCCAATTACGACAAAAACTAGTAGACTACATAGAAACGTACCATGACACTAACAACGCGTGACTACGGCTTTTCAAACTTGACTGCCTCGGTGGCGCAGTGGTGGCGTATGCGACTGCTGCGTGTGAAGTCTCGGGTTCCATTCCTGAATCGGACCAAGTGTTTGTATGATCTGCAAATTTTGTTTCCGAGTTTGGGTGTTTTCTATGTATAATATGTATGTATTTACAAAAAAGTCCGAAAATGTCCGAATACGTGCCTCTGTACACTGATAATTGTAATCAAGTATGGTATCGTATGGCGATATTGTCAACTTGCAACGAAGTCATCTTGATAGAGTGTATCTGTCGATTATCTTGCTTCTTCAGTAACAGTGTTTAATGCAGTGTCCTGAAAATTTTGTTCATACTTTTCATCGTCGTTTTTTATCGTAGTTGGGTTTGGGCATTTCCCGCATCAGGAAAAGCTTAATGTGGCTTTACGGTATTTGTTATGGGCGATATTCTATGAGATTTATTCTCATAGCTTTTCAATAAGATTTCCATGAACGTTTTGATTTAACTTTTATATATGCATCTTAAACAAAATACTTAGATATTCCTTCAGTGCGTGTTAATACACACATGTTCCTATCATTTAGTACTTAATATAAATATGTTCCGACATTTTAACACACAATGCCATCTAGTCTCAAACTAAGCAGTGCGTGTACTATGGGTACTAGACAACTGATATTAATACTTATGTACTACTTTTTTTGTAGAACAAAGATTTGCAGATCATACAATTTTTTGGTCTGACTCAGGAATCGAACCCGAGACCTCTAGCACAGTAGTCGCATTCGCTACCACTGCGCCACAGAGGCAGTCTTTAATCCGAAGAGTCTTGTAATCTCATGAAAATCTAAACCGTAATAGTGTTTCAATATGGTTGATAAATGTCCATTAGTTTTGTGTTAATTATATATATATACTTAATTTTTACGACATATCTTTAGCTTCTTGCCTGAGCATTTGTTACTTAAAATTATTATAAACTAGAGTACTTAGAGTAAATACTTTTTAATAGTTCATTAAATGATCATCTGCTTGTTAATAACTATTGTCACCAGCTTTTCTGTTTTAAAAAAGGTAGGCAATAATTATTGTAAGCATGTAACAAACAGCGCTCTCATCGTGCGTAAAAATTGAGACTTTACGATAGTCTGATGTATATCTTATGATGATTAAAATGATGCTTAACGTTAGAAATCTTGTTTACAATCTTTTAAATTAAGCGTTTTGTTTTATTGTTATTATTTCGATATTTATGTAAACAAACGTGCTTATTAATAAATAAGTTAGGTACCTTTTTATTCCTAAGTAAAATATTGCATCCTTCAAGTTTAAGTAAAATACTTAAAAATATATACGTGATCCCTGATAGTTTATGCATTCATCTTGGTACCTCACTATTTTTAAATTAGTTGGGATTAATTAAAATGGGTGGATATTGGATTTGTCTTGGTTAGTGAAATTATCACAAGTTGGAGAATCATAGCAATGAATTAATTGTAAATTATTTATATGTTGACAGTTATTATGTTCCAAATTAAATACTAGATCCGAATGAGTGTATGTAAATGTACCTTCAGTCATGGGTTTACCCAGGTTTGGACAGGGTGAGGCGCTTTCTCCGCTCTGGACCCAGACTGTTCCTAGTGTTTTAAGTGATGAATACCTGGGTAACTGAAAAAAAACTAAAATGTATAGATTCCCCCTGTAACAACGGTGTAATTCTAGTGAGAACTAGGGGAACAACCACAACAAAGCACTGTATTACATGCAAAAATATTAATTGCAAATGCGTTTATGTACTTATTAATGTGCTGTACCTAGTCACGACAGTAAGTGTAAATGCCTATAGGCTGCAGGACATCGACGAACGTTTTTTTACGTCTATGTTGTAAATAAATTGTTGTGTATTACTCGTAAGCTGCTGTCAAATAACATATATCATAGATGGTACTGGAAAAATCACAATATTTTTATAACCTATTTTTTATACTGAAATTAAAATAATGTTTATATTTTTAGAAAGGTTTAAGATTTTTACTGTTATATTTTAATTAATGCATTGTAAGCATTTAAGTACACAAATAACATTGTTGCAGTATATTTTTTTGTTATGGTATTTATTGGGATCAAAATAATAAAATATATTTTATACTTGATTAATAAATGGTTATTATTCTTGTGCCTAATAAAAAAAATCCCTCTATCCCTAAATACTTGTAGCACTTTGCAAATTTAAAATGACGAAAAATTTAACAAAACTTTTATTTATTTATTTTTGTGTAGATTTATTATTATTCTGTAACTAAATCATGTTCTTATATAGTTTTCCAACTCGTAAGGCCACTGATGTCATGACTTTATCATGATACATATACAGCTGACTGACGTTATCAGTTTAAATAAATAAATATGTTCAGACATATGTTCGATCGCAGTTACATTTTGTTCGAGTACATCCTCGAAACTCAGCGTTAATTGGTAATACCTTTATTAAAGTAACCGCTTAAATGGGTTTAAAGTAAAGCCTTTGAAGAGGTTAGTTTCACGAAAAGCTTTTAGCCGTGTTACCCTTAAAAACCTAATATGCTTGAGACGCATGTGGGAGAGGGTATACTTGCACTGAATTGCGGCTCATCCTATTACTAGTTCTATTACTATTTGGTTCTTCTGTTGAAAGGGTAACCAGTTCAGAAGGTGTAACACTGCACCCAGCGTTGCCATATGTCCCGCATTTGGCGGGACGTCCCGATTTTTGAATCAAAATTTTAATGTTCGGATTTTTTCATCAAAAATTTAATGCCCCGCTTTTCGGAGAGTAGCAGTAGGGAAGTTTGGGTTGTGAAAATGCTTTATCGTCAAAAAATCTACAGGTATTAAAATTGGTACTTTTTTAGTCTCTCAGACTTTCATATTTTATAAAGGTTAAATACGTTGTTTTATACTGTTCCGCTTTTTTCATTAAAAAGTTTCAAAATCTGTCATCTGATTGGATAAAAAAAAATCTGACATCGCTGATTGCACCCGTTCAAGGGTGTAGCATGTATTAAAGGTCGGAAGCGCTTAAAAACCTTCAAAAACCCTTTCAAAGAGTATCCGGTCGGTCCCTGTTTGTACCTGAATACAAAGTACGCGCAAAGAAAGAAAGGCTTCATCGGCACCTTATTATTTTCTTAAGTTATCGGACTATAGTGTAAAACAGCTGACAAACTATGATCGTTATTTCATGGCGTTAATTATCTGATTAAAAAACTAGCTTGGAATAGACTCAAAAATAAAGAAAAACCATTGAACATGTTCAATGAGAAAAACGAACTAAATATTTCTTCCGAGTTTTAAAGATTTTTTTCTCATAAAGAGTAAAATACGACATTCAAACACGATAAACGAGTATGAACATAATTGCCATTTATTATATCCGTGCAAATTTCTCATTCAAAATTCAAGCCATAAAAATTAACACCGCACACATGTTTCAATCTAGATGAATAACTTCTATTAATACTATGTCATTGGTTCGCCTCGTGCTCTACTTTTCGTTAGCTAAACGCTAGGTTACTATCACAAAATGACTCGAGTGTGACGTATTATACTGACGCTGGGCTCGCAATGACGTTTTTGACGACAGTGACCTTGAGTTTTGCGAGATCAAAAGGGTACATTTCCAACGACAATTCTGCGACATTGGCAATGATACGTTGCCTCTGTCTTTAGTAAGAAAACTACTGGAGACGACACGACACGTAGTGCTATGAAAGGTTAAATGAAAAAATTCCTACTTGTTAGACTGTGAGCTGTCATTCTTAGTGGTTGTCATTAGTAAGTGTCCCTAATTGTGATGCAATATTATAAAATGTTTTAGTTACATAATTGTGTAAAAAGAATTAATTAACAGTAGAATCTGCAGGTAACCTATATAATAGGATACTCTTAAGTTAGTGACTGTGTTTTTAATAAGTTCATGTTTTGGAAATGTAAAGTACTGGAATTGTGTTAATTATGTTAAACGATAACTTAAAATAATGTATCAAAAAATAATATCTAAAATTTAGTTTATATTTCCACGTGTCCTTGTGAGAATACGTTCAGAAAAAGTGCATACTTCAGAGTTAAATCAATTTTAAACTTCAATGTGTGTACCATTTTTTTATTATATTGCAGATTTAAAATAGTAGCAATGTCGAACAGGCCCACATTTGATTATAATGATGAATCTCAATCAGAGAGATTAGCCAGGAAGTCCAAGGACTCGCCCTTCATGATAGTGGGTAAGAAAGACCAACCATTGTGATGTATTTATTATTTTAACATAATCTATACTACCATACAACTTAAGGTATATATAAAGTCTATAGATTTTAGTTTGCAATAAATTACTAGAAACATCAGAAATATTTACAGGAAAGAAAGAACAATTAATTCCTTTTTTAAAAGTATGAAATTAATAATTTATTTTTTTTTATTTTTTTTTAACATGATTGTGTGAAGTTTAGTTGGAGGCCTTTAGGTGGCTTGAAATCATTCCACAGCGAGATTTACATAGACACAACATAGACTTAGCAATCCCCAACCAGCATGGGGATTGATGGCCTTAGCTCTCTCCTGAGAGGAGACCCGAGCCCAGCAGTGGGACGTTATGGGTTGTTGATGATGATGATGATGATGATTTGTGCTTCAAACATTTGAAAAAAGTATGTTAGAATTGTGTAAATGTAAAAATAATTATTATTTCAGGAATATTAGGTCTCATTGGTGTCTGCGGTTTTGGAGCATATAAATACAAGAATAGAGGAAAAATGAGCACCAGTGTGTTCCTAATGCAATTGAGAGTAGCAGCCCAAGGCACTGTGGTGTCTGCGCTGACTATAGGTCTTGCCTACTCCTTAGCCAAAGAACATCTATTTAAGGATAACAAAAAGTAATAGCTAATTGTACAATTAGGTATCTTTATTAATTGACTGTTGCCGTTAAATTTGTACTTATTTTGCAAAAACTATAACCTGATCTGAAATGTTAGATAATTGTTTATTTCAATTAGATATTAGTACTTGAGTAATATACATAACCATGTCTACAGGAATTGATAAATATGATTTCATAAACAAAGGTCTGACTGTCAGCCTGTCAAAACCATGTCATCCATCCATCCAATCTCGGTTGCTTTCATGCAATTTGTTAAATTAAACATGTAATTACTATTACATGGTCACATTTATGATTATGACATGACTACATTTATTCCTATTACCAATCACATTTATTCCCATTACATATTATGGATGTGAAGAATTAAAAATCATTTGCATGGAAATCTATTTCCATATTAGTATAGTTTAGGAGCTAATCGTGTTCTGTGATCTTTTAGCAGGTATTAATTTACTTTGATGTAATTTATTCTCTTAAGTTATTAGGTAATGAATAATTCACAGCTTTGAATGTACCTGTGTTATTGTAATAGTGATCCACACAAAAATCTCATAGATAGCTATTTGAATTTTGAAATGTAATGTTTGATAGTAAAATCTCATTGTTTTCTAATTGGTATCTTGTGTTATATAGGATATCATTAAATGTGTCCTATCAAGTAGATGTTTGATGGTATTTTCAAGAAATCTCAAAATCAATATTTTTAATATGAATCTAAAGAGATCTAAACTGTATATTTGAATTTTTATTCTAGCAAAATGTTTAAAAAAATAAACGAAATATAAGATATAATTTAAACTTGTTTTGATTTATTCATAATATACAAAAATACTGAACATTGCAAATTATACATTTATATATTATATATATTTATTAAATTCGAACTTGTCTCACATAAATATACCTATTATATTATTACAAACCAACAATTTATAGTAACATTAATCACTTTTACTACTGTCAATACCCTTTTTCATTCTAAGGCTAAAATTAGGAATAGTTAAGTCATCTCTGTCAGATGTGGAATGATTCTTCATGGAGTTCGAAGTCATTTTGACTGATGACAAGTCATCAGCATTACTAAATAAACCATTAGAGGTATTCGAACCAGAACTAGAATGGTACGTCATTGATTTAAATATTTGTACTGGTGTTGATGTTCGCGCTCGGTTGACTCCACTTAGAACACTGTCATTGGAATGTTCATCGCTATTTATAAGTGTTTGTTGGTTCATACCTTCTGGCATCTTTGTTTCATATAAAGATACAAAATCTTCTGTTTCGTTTACACCAGTTTTATTCGTAGTGAAAGTTATTTTATTTGCCAACTCGTTAGCTAGAAATTCATTTACTGTCATAGAGTTAGGAAAACTTGTTTGATGTTTCGCATCTTTTGGATTATCAACTAAATTTTGAGCCTCAATTTCTTTTTTAGACAACAGTACAGAAGAAACTGAATCAGTAACAAGTGTTGGTTTGTCATGATGAAAGCTTTTCATTTTCAAATGTGAAATGCTCGAGCTGGAAGTGTTAGATGATGAGGACAAAGCTAAACGCTCCTTTGTCTTTTTTAAAGTAGACGATGCCCACCCCATGCCCAGTTTTTTAAACGCATTTTCTAAGTCGGGATTTGAAGAAATGCTTAACGTGTCAGACGTCTCGCCAATATTTTCTTTATTCTGAAATACGACATTGCCTCTCTTTTTACCTTTTCGCACTTTCGACAAAGCTAACATGGATAATGTAGACTCTGATGAAATAGTAGTAGAGTTAATATTCGATGCAGTATCGTATTTAAATGGTTCTGTAATAATATTTCTTTTGAGTAATTCTGCAATCACGTCTGGTAAGCTGCCGTCAGAATGCAATGAACTCATATCATCATTTATAGGGTCTTCCCTCTGTAGCTCTTCAATATTAGACATTTCCTCAGGAGCTTCAATATTATATTTTTTTGCATATTCGTGAATACTTAAAAAGGGTTCTAACATTATCTCGTTAAAATGTTTTAAATCTATCATTTGAAGTTTGGAATCATCAGAGGATTCAGCTGACGAGAATTTTTGTTGTTTACGTATTTTTTGATTACTTTGGAGTAAGTCAGGGTTCAGAAATCCTCGATCTTTTGACATTTCATTAGTTTTAATATTCTTAGTTGGCTCCTTATCTTCATTGGATGATCTATTAGAAGTGTTAGGATCATTACGACGAGAAGATTGAGTTTTATTTTTTATACTCATTGGGGAATCCACTTCAATGACAGTTGAAAGTTCATGAGGGACAATGTCCTCCTGGCCATATTTCAAATGAATTCGAGATAAGGCAGGTGGCGGTTTCTGCCTATACTTAATTGGTTCAGATGTGATTGTATTTGCGTGATTGTGCTGATGTGATGTAGGAGTCACAGGTATTGGACGGATCACGTCAGTTGGTAAGGGGCTTATTAAATTAAATTCTGAGATCTGACATGAAGCTGGTTTGGGAATATCTGTTAAGAACGAAATAAATTCTGGAAGTGATTCCTTGTCAGGAACCGTTTTCTTCTCTGCCGGAATAGATTCCTTTTCTGCAGTATGTTCAGATTTCATTTCAAAATATTGCGGTACTTCACCTAAATCTATAGGCACAGGGGTTTTAACTACTTTATCAGACTTGTGATCAGAATGGGAATCCACTGAATCAGAACTGGAAATTTGACTATAAACTAAAGACTTATTTTTTCTAACTTCTTCTAGAACTTTGGCAAGATTTGACAAACGCTTTGTACATTTTTCAGTCAGATCAGCGATTTTTTCCATATTATGAAGTTTATCTTCAGCCAACTTCATAAAGTCATTGTCAATATTTTGGTTAGTTTGCGTAGACATACTAACAGGGATGTCAGGCTTATTACTGTAGTATTTATGGGACTCTTTTATTATGTCAGTCTCTTGTGATGTGTCTGTTATTGCATTCTTTTGCGGCAAATGCTGCGTTTTAGGATGAGGAGTAACTTCATCTTTTTTATTATGTTGTATATTTATTTTCCGAGTTTTTTTCTTAGAAGGTAATACGGTATTATTGCATTGTTTAAATGTGGAAAACGTTCTTAACGATGCATCTTGTCTAGAAGATGGCGAGCTACGCGGTCGTGACCTGTTCGGATTTGAACTCCCGAAGCTTTTACTGCAGTCGTCCGTTGTTGTGGAAATGGACACGTGATTCGCGGAGTAAGGTTCTTCAAAGTTGTGTTTCTTCAGTAAATGCTTCGATACGTTTAATGATTTCACTTTATGAACCTTTCTGCGTGATTTACGTAGCAAATGTTTCTTACTAGCTCCAGCAAACCCAGGTGGAGGAATTTTTGGCTCATTTAAGTACTTATTTATATGCTGATCTATAATCTGTTGCATGAAAGTTTGTTTAATGTGTTCTAATGATATTTTGTTTCCTTTTGAAGGCTTCCGTTCGTCGATATTATAAGGGACATTGATAATGGAGCTACTTGGCGTTTCTACTGAACTACATTCTTGATCCGCCACTTCTATTGCTTTTAAGCTTTCTTTGTTCAGAGCCAATAACTTATTGATGTAACCTTTTACAGTGGGATTTAGATATCCTCTATTAATGTCGGATCTTGAAGTAATGTTTTTATTTTTAGCGGAGCCCTTCATATTAGTAAGAAGATTAAAATTCTGAGACAGTTGAAAACCACCAAGAGCATTTTGTTTGCTTTTGGAGCAATGTTTATTCAATTTATCAGAACACTTACGACATTTGCAATTGTCGTGACTAAAATTTTTGGAAGACACATTATCAGTATTCTTATATAGGCTTCTTACAGAATTCGGTGGAGTACTATGGTGTTTATTTTTTCTGCAATGAGTAGTTTTTGTATTGTCTTTACCGACTCCTTTCCTAGTATGCTTACAACTTTTATTATTTTTTGTTTTGTTACTGTTGACAGTTTTTTGGATGATGTCCAAATTTTTTATTTCACATGTTTCATACTCCGTTAAGCGAGACTCGTTTCTCAAGAAATTAGGTAAAATCATATCTGGTGGGCTCATATAAGCTGTGGAGGTTGAAGAACTCATGTGAATATATACTGGCCTATGGACAGGCGAGCTTGTTGTTTGGGTGTATGTGGTTGTAGCTGGTCTTGATGATGGTTCAGAAATAGAACTTTGTACACTGTAATCATTTTGTACAGTTGTAGTACCTTTATCAGAAAACTTCTTTGTCTCTTCTAATTTCTTGTGACGTGGATCGTTTGTGCTACTGGCAAAATTTTGATCTTTATACTCATCTAATATCCCAGTTACTTCTTCTAACTGTGTAGTCGTACCAGGATCGTTTCTTCGTCCAGAATTTAAAGGTGAAGCTGGTGCAGAGCTGCGTACCGCAAAGTTTGGCATAACTTTGACAGACTCAGTATTCTGAGGTAGATTACTTTCAGATTCTGATGTTACCAAATGAATTGACTCCGCTGTTTCAGTATGTGTTTTCTTGTGGAGTTTACTTTCTGTAGTAGTACCCGGTGGCTTAGTCTGTTCTGGTAATATTAATTCAGATGTTTTTTCCTCATCCTTTGAACCATCTTTCTTTCTAAGTTGTATGACAACTTCGTATGCGTTATTCTTTAAGAAATCTGTACTACCTAAGAAGAACTTACCAGCTTCAATCAAACCTGATTTATTCACTACTTTAATGTCATTATCAACAGATGCACTCTTTGCTTGATCGTTGCTGGCAGATTTAAAGGAAGATGCTGATGAACAAGTTTGAGGATGCTTCGCTGACGTAGATTCTGTATTGGTGTCCACGGCACTACTAATGTTCTCTTTGCCCGTATTGGAGATATGAAAAGACTTGGGCGTCCTGCAAACAATATTTTTATATTTATTAGTAATTTTCTCTTTAACTTAGCAGTAGGAATTAACATTAAAATATAAATATTTCGGACATCTAAACACACAACGCCATCTAGTCCCAAACAAAGCAGAGCTTGTATTATGGGTTTGGTACTAGACAACTGATATGAATACATAAATACTTTTTTTTGTAAACACATACACACTATACATAGAAAACAACCAAACTCCGAAACAAATATTTGTAGGGTCGTACAAACATTTGTTCCGACCCAGGATTCGAACCCGAGATCTCATTGACAGCAGTCGTGTACGCACTGCGCCACCGAGGCAATTTAAATATATAACACTATTTACCGCTCTGTGTGACGAACGCAGTC
This sequence comes from Hyphantria cunea, assembly GCA_003709505.1. Taxonomy (NCBI): domain Eukaryota; kingdom Metazoa; phylum Arthropoda; class Insecta; order Lepidoptera; family Erebidae; genus Hyphantria; species Hyphantria cunea. The sequence continues at coordinate 359,085 of PKRV01003623.1, read as the reverse complement.
AGTCTCCCATTCTGGAACAGTTCCTAGAACAATTCATAAAAATTAATATTGAGGCGTCAAAAACTGTAGAAAGAGAGCTATAGCTAGCCCACGCTGAGAGAGTAATGGTAGCAAAGAGTTTCTTATCATGTGGTTTTTAGGGTTCCATACCCAGGTAAAACAGGACCCTTTTACTAAAGCTTCGTTGTCCGTCTGTCAGTCACTCAAGGTGGTATCTCATGAACCGTATTAGACAGTAGAAATTTTCAGAGATGATGGATTTCTGTAGCCACTATAAAAAGAAATACTAAATAACAGAATAAAATCAATATTTAAGGTAGCTCTCATACAACAAACGTGATTTTTGTAGCTAATTCTTGCTGGATATTTATAACGGAACAGTATAGATATTGAAATGTATAGATAATATTACGGAAACCCTTCTTGCGCGTGTCCGACTCTCACTTGGCCATCTTATTTAAGCTCTCAACACTTTTTAAATTTATTAGCAAAGAGCTGAAATGTGCTAATATTAGAAATACTATTTAACGTGAAATGTGAATATTCCTCATCGATTCTACAAAATGATGCAAAATTTTCAAGTTGGGATGCTTGAACATTTTGCATTTTCAACCTAAATATTTTATCATGTAAAACTCTAATTTAATCCTGAAATTTATTTGTTAATATTTGAAAATTATTCAAGTTTAGTGATATTATTTATTTTTATTCAAGCAAGTAAAAAATGAGAAATTAAAACAGAAAAACGAACCTACAAAATCTGTGACCTTTGAGAACAAGTTTCGCTGGTTTATTAGAAACAAAAACATAAAAAAAATTTAGATTTCAGATTTTATCACCAATTAAATATATAATTATCATCACTTGAAAAAAAAACCAATTGTATTTCCTTACCTATATATTGATCTTTACGTAGCTTCTTACTCTGATCATGTTTATGTTGATCAATAAGAGGATTCTCTTGATCGTCGTTTGATAAGAACATTGAAGCCACATTGTCCCTGTACAAAAGAAATTAATTTAATCTATAAGATCATTATTCAGTAATGAACGCATATAAGGACCATAATCTGGAAATTTATTGTCTAAGAAAGCAGTCTGGCGCACAGCGTTGCCACAACGCTGTATTTGCTGACTACACGGTTGGCCTAGTGGTTTCAGTGGTCGCCACACCGCTTCCTACTGCGCCAAATGTTGTGCAGTCTGGCGCACAGCGTTGCCACAACGCTGTATTTGCTGACTACACGGTTGGCCTAGTGGTTTCAGTGGTCGCCACACCGCTTCCTACTGCGCCAAATGTTGTGCAGTCTGGCGCACAGCGTTGCCACAACGCTGTATTTGCTGACTACACGGTTGGCCTAGTGGTTTCAGTGGTCGCCACACCGCTTCCTACTGCGCCAAATGTTGTGGGTCCTAAATCCTACATGGGACAATACTTTGTGTGATCCATAAATTGTTGTTCTAAGTCTGGGTGAACCTTGTGTCCGTTTCATGTATGTTTATAAAGATCCCCGCGACACAGGAATGTATATTCATAAAGCGGGAGTTGTCTCTTTAAAAAAAAAAAAAATTGCATGCTGACCTCGACGGTTAGACGCTGTAACGGCGCTGTACGCCAGACTATTTTCTTAGAAAGTCTTCAATATTTTTGTAGTTAGGACATAAATAATTGTAAACTATTATTCTACTAATATTATAATATGAAACTTGTTAGGATATATGGATGTTTGTTACTCTACCACACAAAAACTAATAAACGGATTTGGATGAAAGTTTATAGTAACTGTATGTAGCTGGTATATCAGAATAACACATAGGCTATTCCGTAATAAGGCTAAGCCATAAATAAGAAGGTAAAGGCCGCAGGTAAAAGCTAGATTTAAGTATAATTTACATGTTATATACCTATACTACAGTCTAATTAATAATAATCTATGAATGTTCATGAAATTTTCTATCCTTTTAAACAAATAGGCAAATCATAACTTAGTAATGACTCTGTTAAACAAACTTCTACACTATACTCAATGTATACCGTTAATTACCACCAGGGTTTGTTGCTAGTTGACGTCTGCCAATATTCAAAGTTAGTAGAGAGATAACTGATCTTATTGTAGGCGCCCCTATGAGAGGACAAGACACGAGTTAATGAGAACAGACGGATTCAAGTGTGTGTAAATTTTTTATTTAATATAGAACTTACTTTTGTTCCTCGGCGATTTTGTAAACACCTGAAAGCAAAAAGAAAAAATATTCAATCAGATACAAGAAAAACCACTTCACAGAATTAACATATTAACTATAGTTAAATGTTCATATATAGCTACTCTCAAACTTAGTTGATTCTTAAAACAATTCATAATACTGTGTAATACCTATTAAACGGAGCGATTAAGAGGAATAATAATAACTATTTCGGACATCTAACACACAACGCCATCTAGCCCCAAACTAAGTAGAGCTTGTATTATGGGTACTGGACAACTGATATGAATACATAAATACTTTTTTTTTGTAAATACATACATATATATATATATTTGTAGATCATACAAACATTTGGTCCGAACCAGGATTCAAACCCGAGACCTCATGGACAGCAGTCGCATACGCTACCACTGCGCCGGCGTTAATAAAAGTTATCACACAATAAAAGAAATGTAGATAATTATTATTGGCTATTGTTTCTTGTTTAAGTTTCCTATTACTATTAATAATAGTAATTTGCTCCCTTAGACGCCTCTTACGAGAATCATGGGATGCATAAGAGAGGTAATATTTTGTATTTTTAATCTGTCACCTCATGGGTAGTTACTATTTGGTTCTACAATTGAAAAGTTAATTACCTTCTTTAATATGTTCAAAATCAACTTCATCATCAGGTCTTTTTGGTTTCCTTTGTTGCTTCACAATAGGTTCCCCTTTATTATCTTCAATTACAGATTTCTGCACCTTCTCAATAGATGTTAAAGATTTAGCTATATCACTTAATATTTTGTTTTTCTTCTTCGTCTGTGTATCTTTTCTGGTGTCAAGTATCTTGTAAATAATAATTCTTTCAGCATCTGATGCATCTTGGTCTGGTTTTGTGTTGTGTTTCTTTCTGATTTCTTTCTTGTGAAGTCTTAAATTTCCAATAGAACTAGTGTCTGATGCAGTTAATGAATCATTTGTAGATTGACTAGCACTTTTGTCATTGACTACAGAGTCTAGGCTATTCACAAATGGATCCTTTTCGAGATGAGCGGTATCTTTTGTAGGTGGAGTATGTTTATGTCGGGACCTGTATTCATGATAACTATCAACTTTGCTAAATTTAACAGTATTCCCAGATTTTCCTTCCTTAACAGAATTTGGTATTGTGTGTATGGCTAGGTTTCCATCGCTCTCTGGTACTGGCATCCAAGAGTATTGAAAGTCTTTGACTTTAAAATCGTCATCGACATCTTGCTTTGAGGGAGATACGGATTTCGGACCTTTTTTCTGAAATGTCACAATAATGGGTTTTAGAGTCTTATCTTACAGTAAATCACCTGACTTGTAAGTGTGGTAGGCTAGATATCCATGTATGCACTAAAGACAACTTGAGCAAGCAGTGTGCATTGCAATTACTGGACTAGCTTACCAAAACGAGGTAAAATGAAACAATAATGACCCATCCCTTAACAGTCGTAAATGATCCATACATCAGAAAACACTTCTTAAATATACCAATGCATCGAAAGTTTAGCAACGGCCTAAGTTTACTATGATATCAATATATTTACCATACAAGAATGGTGTCTTCGACATTCTTTTTCAATCTTTCTGTATTCTTGTTGCATCTTATGTTGTCGATTTTCATTTTGCATCCTTTGTCGGCGATCATCCATGTATGCCGTTTTCTAAAAGAGTAATTATAAATGTATTTTAATCGATAGTTGTACATATTATGTATATAAAAGTTAATTTATGAACACATACAAAGAAATCGTAACGGTATTCAAAATGTTAGGGGTATAGTCTCATTGACTTGGTACTACAAGTTAATATAGAATAACATTTTCCAGACTTAAATACTTACAGTAATTCTATTGCCATTATCCTTTGGTAAGGAATTCAAAAAATTCATGGTATCCTTATACTCCTTTTCAACAGTTTGCTTTGTCATTGCTACTTTGTTCCTCATGTGCTGAACTTTTTTCTCATGCTGACTGTTTTTGATATGGATTTGAGACTCTTTTTGAGCCTGTGAGTAAGCATCCTCTTTAGTATGGTCATCTCTCACTACAAGTTGTTCATCATTACAAGGTAGGTCTCTAATATCTCTGGTATTGTGATTGTACATTGTTATAGAACTCTTTTTATTTAGCACTAGATTTGGTTTGAAGCTCTCCGAAGTGTTGCCTTTGCCTGGAATTAGATTATGAAAGAGTTAGTATAAAAAAAAAGGTCTATTATCTTCAAAAACAGCAAGAATGAGTTAAAATAATGAACACTATGTAGAAAATGACTACAGAACTATGTGTAAATAATACATTTATGAAATAAAATAATCTTAATATGTATCGTATAACTCCGTCAAGGTTGATGATCCCTATGCATGATATACAAATAAACCACATGCAGTTTACTACAAGTGGTTAAAGCATGATATTTTTTTAAACTGCTTACAAAATTTTTGAGCCACTTTATTCCTCCTAAACGGACTTGTGGACCTCAAGACGGGACTCGGTTCAACATCAGATACTTTCAGTGGCCTTATAGAACTGAAGATTTTATTAATTTGAGATTTAGTAACGGAAGTAAATTGTTTAGAGGTTAAACTTTTATTGTGACAGGTTTGGTTTGCACAGAATTCACATGATCTTGCCGCATGCCATGACGGCACTGGAATAACTTGCTCATCACATACACAACACATATCATAACATCTACCTTCAGTTTTAGTAGTCCTTGTTCTTAGGATGGTTTGTCTTAAGCTTGAAATGTCATCACTCTTCTTATATACACTAGGAGGTTCAGGCTCTCGTAGCCGAAGCTTTCTAGTCTGCAGGTATTCCGACACTAAGGTCAAAGAAGGTCTCGTCATATCCCGTTTATCAGAAAAATGCACATATTGACCTCCTAAGTCTTCTGGCATTTCTTTACTGATTGCAAACAAGTCGACTTTTTTAGTCTTTTCTGATTTAGAAGCTTGATCATTTAGATTCAAGCTGCCTTGGTCATCTTTAGGGAGTACTAAAGTCGGTACAACAGCTTCCCATTCGTTGGGTATTGTCTCTGCCTCCCACTGTGTAGCCATGTCATTTCTGGTCACAGTTTGCTGTTCATCTTTATTTACATTAGGTACTGAGGTGTTAAGAATTTCTGCTGCTTCAGGAGGTTTTTGTGTTGTGTCTTCAGATTTAGATGTTGAAGGCTTTGTCATTTTATTAACTGCAGCAGCTGATTTCTCACGACTTATTATATTAGCATTTTCCCTGCAAAAGTAATTACAGTAAGTATAGTGACAATCACAGACATACAGTATAACATTTTAGATGTCTAAAAACATAATATGTTCGTGCTTTGACCAGAACTGTAAAATTCCAATAAAAAACCTACTATCCATTAAATAATTCAAACCACATTTAGGTAAGATGCATAAATTTCTATTTCGGTATAGTTTCAAAATTTTATCGCTAACTAGCAACCTGCTCCGCTTCGGATGGGTTCATTATGGCAAATATAATTATTATAGCCCATGTTACTCAGAGAAGATGTGCAGCCTAATTTATTTCGACGTCTTCAACAAATAAAAAATATCTTAGTCAATATAATTAAAAAAATTAACTAATTATATAGGGAAATCTATTGGTAATAACCACATAAGAATCTGTGCAGGATTTTTATGTGGTTATTACCAATAGGTATATGTACATACGCAGGATCAATAAACAGACATGTGGCGATTGACTTTGTTTTATAATATGTAAGTGTATCACACACTATTATTTTACACTTAAGGCACTGCATTATCTTTTTTGTTATAATAGAATTATAAGAGAGTACTCTCACTAGCTGAACTAACTCTAACCAGAGTAACTCCTCATTAGCAGAACATTCCAGAGAAATGTCTGCCTAAATATTAATCCATAATATTAATATAAATTCTAAAGTAACTATGTCTGTTATGTTTTCACAGTTGAACCACTCAACTAATTTGGACAAATTTTGGGAGCTCGGAAAAGGACAAAAGCTACTTTATGTCGTAATAATCAACATATATGCTTGCAAAAGTTATAATTATAGGATATATAATAATAGACAAACAAATCACCTAGCTTGAATTTTTCTATCGAGAAGTTTCTTTTGCTCATCTAGTTTTTCTTGTCTTTTCTTCCTGAGTTCAGCGGCAGCCTCTCTGCCTCTCAATTTTGATAAATCTGTTTTTCTTATATCATCTGGAATATAGAAAATTGCACTGATAATTGCACACTATATGGTACACACATATACCATTTTTTAAATAAAAGTTGAAAATAATTATGCTCAATTTTATATCTAAAGGCTTAGATTAAACTGAACAGGCTAATGAAATATTATATTTGTTCAGTTATGCATAATTATTGTTGAGAACTCAAACATGTATAATCTATTTGTACCTTGAGTCAACTCAGAAGCGCTCCGATGGCTAGCACCAACATTATTAACCCCTCTCGCATACAACACCTCTAAACGTTTCACTAGTTTCTCTTGACGATCAAAAAAATCCTTTTGTTTCTTAGCATCTATGTCAACGACTTGCCGGATAGTCTCGACTTTAGCGCGTTGACGAATTTTCTTTGCGATATCTTTTGATTGTTCTCGTACCTAAAATCACTTCAAACTTGTAAATCTCTAACAACTTTAATAATTTTTATTTTTGTAAATACCTTTTGTAAAATAACAATAATCAAAACTCAAACCTGCTGAAGTCTTAGCTTTCGACGTCGAAGAAACTCATTTGTTTTCAAGGCTTCTACTTCAGAAGTCATCTTGACAGTTGTCTTGAAAGTAGATAAGGTTTTAAATTACATTATTCTATGCTTTTCATGTTTTGAACTTAACATAAAACAACAAATTGAAAGCAATAAAAACAATAACCTTAGTTCAAAATCAAATAAACGTCAACTAACGTATTTGATGACAGTTATGACGTTCCGAATAAAAGATACTGACAGAAGGGTTGGGCATGTGGTTGTTTTTGTGAAAGACGTACCCCATTTCATGTCATCCACATTTCTTATCATTAATTCCATTACGACAAAGACTTGAAGACTCGGAGACTTAGAATTGAAGACTTTAAATACTTGACAATGGCAGAAATAGCTGATCCGGCTGGTTGCCATATCATCAAAAGAAGAAGACATGTAGTTGAGCAGGTCAAAAGTATCGAATACTTGTTGAGTTAATAGGATTTATTTTTATTTACATTCTCCATTTACGGCTGGAACGCTCCCACCAGGTATATATTTGGAAAGGTATGGAAACGGAAAATAAAGTGTTGGTAAATCATGCATGATCATTAATCACATTCCAATTATGAAATCACCGATAAACTAAGTGAACTAGTACTCCAATAATTACCTATAGAGAACCTACTTAATTTATCTTCTTTCTCCATTTATTTATTTTAACATTTATTAACGTGTAACGCTTTCCCCTAGTTTTTGTGAAGATAAATAAAGTGAATAAGCACCTAAATTATCTACTACTTACAGCTTTTACCATTCTAAGACCCTGTTTTACCGGTTATCTGACAGATAATTTGAACTACAATTGTGTCAATACATCTGACAGATGTCAGAGCTGTTACAAAAATATTAAGTGGAGTCAGGATATCGATTCTGGGATCGTTTTTTGTTTTTGCGAAAGACGGTCCCCATTTCATGTCATCCACATTTTTTATATTTTTCATCATTAATTCCATCACGACGAAGACTTGAAGACTCGAAGACTTAGAATTGAAGACTTGAAATACTTGACATTGGCAGAAATAGCTGATCCGGCTGATTGCCATATCATCAAAAGAAGAAGATATCGATTCTGGTCCCTATTTCATCTCATATACATTTTTTATATTTACTATCATTATTTTCATCACGACGAAGGCTTAAGATTTGAAGACTTTAAACACTTGACATTAGCAAAAGTATCTGATTAGCTGGTTGCCATTTTATCAAAAGAAGAAGAAAATATTAAGTGAAATGAAAAATAGACTGTAAAAATTTATTATTATTATTTAAAGCTTTTTCAAAAATCCCGTCCAACCCCAATGCACTTATGCATTCGGGTCAAAAACGTGTATTGCGAGAGGTTGATAAATAATGGACGGCCTCATCTGCAGTGCCAAGTTTTCACCCACAAACCATTTTTTTAACGTGGGAAATAAAAAAAACTCATAGAGCTAAATCTGGACTGTACGAAGAATGGGCTTACATTTGTACCTCCGAAGTTACAATCTAGGTACTATCTATAACCGGTGAAACAACGCATATTTAAAAGGTAGAAATAAAATACTTTTTATAATATTTGACATAATATTATATATTCGATATAATATTCGATTGTATATTAGGTTTTTATAAAACATAAGTACATATAACAGATAAAATTGTTAGAAATTGAATTCTTTGATGGAATTGTAAAGGTAAATTTTACTATTACTGAGGATTTTCTTTCAGCACATCCTCACTGTCACTATTATAAGTGACATTCGTAGTAATGCTAGTAGAATTTAATACTGTTGCATATCCAGGTAGGGTAAAATTCTCTTTATTTTCATAAGAATCATTTATATTACTGACGGCAGTAATTAAAGTTTCGGATTTGGTTGTTATACTCTGTGCTCCAGTATTAGTTGAAATTTCTTGTGATTGGTCGAAGCTATTATTAGAATTACGAGCGCTCCTTATATTAGCCTCTTCTAGGCCCTCATTAACTAAACTTCCAACTATGCTTTCAGTACTTACTATAGCCCCACCTGCACCACCTCCTGCACCACCTGCTAAACCTCCCGCAACTCCACCCGCTAATGCTCCTACTAGATCACCCCCTAAGCCTGCTCCTAAGCCACCCGCTAAACCTCCTCCTGCTCCACCAGCCAAAACTCCTACCCCACTACCAGCACCACCACCGGCGCCGCCACTAGCTCCGCCACCCAATGCACTTCCTAGCCCACCCCCTAAACCACCAGCCAACCCTAGACCTAGGCCACCTACAACACCTCCTAAACCGCCACCTAACCCTCCTCCTAGACCGCCAACTAACCCTTCTCCTAGAACGCCACCTGTCCCACCAACGATACCTCTCCCTGTGCCTCCTGATATACCATCATCTATATAATGGCCTCCACCGTTGTGATGATTATGGCCTGCACCACAGTTCTGAGTAGCTGTATACACTAAAGCGTTAACTAATTTCAAGATTATTTCTTCACTTATTCCACTGTTCTGCTGACACGGCTCTTTGTCCTCGATTGTTTTAATCAATTGTAATAGAAGGCTCAAGTCTTCAAGCGCCGAACTGCAAGAATCGTAGCGAGAATTTGTACTTGCAGGGCATATGGCGCATTGCGTGCGTCTAACCCATTGCGCTTGAGATACCTGTAAACAGTTCATAGAATCGTATTAAATTCCACATTTTGAAAAGTGGATTCCTACTTATGGTTTATAGAAAGATAACAAAGCAAAGATAGATAGGTATGCTACATGTATAACGCTAATGTTTGGGTGTGTGTATATAATCACCGAGTTCCTGAAGATATTCTTTCCCACTTCGCACTTTTGAATTTAAAAAAAAAATGATTTGTTGAAATTCATTTAACTTTGGACTATGAAATTTAAAAAAAACTTGTTGCTCTGATCACACTATTTTAATTTACTAGATGGCAAGATGTTGATGGCGTGGCATAGTAAATAAAGGATCGTTTTTTCGAAAAACGGTCTTCATCTCATCCACATTTTCAATTTTTTTTTTTAAAACGAAACCTCCCCGTTAAGAATATACATTCCTGTGTCTCGGGGATCTTTACAAACATACATGAAACGGACACAAAGTACACCCAGACTCAGAATAACAATTTATGGATCACACTAAGTGTTGTCCCATGTAGGATTTGAACCCACAACACTTGGCACAGTAGGAAGCGGTGTGGCGACCACTGAAACCATTAGGCCAACCGTGTAGTCAATAAAAAAAATATTAATTTTATCACGACGAAGACTTGAGGACATTAGTCTTCCAGTTAAGATTAAAAGACTTTAAATACTTGACATTGGCAGAAATAGCTGACCCGGCTAGTTGCCATCAAACGAAGAAGAATAGTAAATGAGGGTCGTCCGCACTAGCCTTTGCCACATACTTAATGTTCCAATAACCGTTTTAAGAACTGTAACAAGACTTATTTACAAATAAGTAGTTGAACATTAAACTTACCGTTATTAAGAAAGCGGCGACAACAAACCCAGTAGCTCGTATGTAAGACATGGTTCACAATTAAAAACTCACAAAGAACAAGAGTTTATATAGATCATTCTCAGATATTACGACATGTTTATAAGAAAACGTATATTTCGTTACATGGTATCAATATTATATGCTAATTAAATAATAAGTTAACTTATAGTCACGTATTTTGTGTCAAAAGGATTGATTATAAGCGTGACAAATACAGTGTGTCTTTGATAAGCACCTACCTAATTATTTTGTTAGTAATTACTCGATGTTCTGCAACTGTTTTGGATTTGATAAAAGAACACATGGTTTAAATTTTATTTTAAAATGTTTAGTTGCTATGTATTTTAGATTAGATACCGGGTGTTTTTCAAAATAATTTTTCGTCTTTCTCTATATTTACCAGTGACTCCGTGGAAGACCTTTTATACCGATGGCGCATTGTTTTAAGCCTTTCTACTGCACTATCCTGGTATCGAACCCATAACACTATTTTAATCTTTAGAAGATAACTCCCGCATTAGAAATAAATCCTGTATCGCGGGGGACTTTATAAACATGAAACGGACTCAAACAACATCCAGATTAAGCAGAATAACAATTTGTGGATTACGCAAAGTGTTGTCCATATTAGGTTTGAACCCACATTACTCAGCGCAATTAATAACTGCGTGGCGACCCCTTAAACCACTACGCCAGCAGTGCTATCAGACTACTACTGCGTGCATGGTTGGCCTAGTGGTTTAAGCGCTTTCGGAGACGGAGCCCGCTTCAGTGCGGGCTGGCGCTGGGAGGGGTCCGGATGGCGTAAGAAAGCGGTTCCTGGATCCCTCCCTTCTCAGGCGCAGAGTGGCACACCGTGGTGGTTTAGTGGGTAGTCTGGCTGGTGTCAGTCAGGAGTCCCACACGAAGCAAACCCCCTGTACCCGCAGGCGGGGAGCGAAGCGCGTAAAGGCATTCCACCACGTCAAAAAAAAAAAAAA